>RJWJ010000953.1:90064-160473 GCA_004363605.1 Indri indri | reverse complement strand
AAAAAAAAAAAAAAAAAAAAAAAAAAAAAAAAAAAAGTTGGAAATTGCCCCCAATTCATTTTATGATTCCAATACAACTATAATACCAAAACCTGATAAAATGGTACAGAACCAGAAAACTACAGCTTCATTCAAGAATTTAAATGCAAAAATTCAAATAAGTGTTAGCGAAAAGAATCTGGCAGTGTATGCAAACCATGTTCTATGACCACGTAGAGTTTACTCCAGAAATGCAAGGATAATTCAGGATTATGAAGCCTCTCAACATAATGCATGACATCAAAACATTAAAGGAGAAAAATAATATGATCATATCATGAAATGCCAAAAAGCTTCTGTTTTTCTCAGAAATAGTGGCAGTCTTCAGATGTTTGTTTTGGCCCATGAACTCACCCCCTGGGTGTCAGCCACTCTGTCAGGTAATGCTAACCTGGCAAGGTCTGAAGGTCTCACCACAGCCTGTCAGAATTTATGGCTTCAGGAGGTGGGGGAATCGTTTTCCTCACTTGGCAGGGGAAGCTTCTCAACATGACATTTCCAGTGAATCCTTGTGCGCAGATATGGGGCCGGGAACTGAGAATTCTCCAGCTTAAAGAGGAGAAGAAAACCAGAGAGGAGTGTAGGAAACCTGAGTCAGTATCTAGATGCTGACACAAATCGACTTGCGGCTTTTTGCCCACCTGTTTAGCTCTTCCAGGCCTCGGTGTGCTCGTTTGTGAAACGTGGAGCTACTTAGATGCCTCGGTTAGTTCCTGTCTGCTTCAGAATCACGATTCCTCTGCTTGACTAACTTCTTTGAAAGATATACAAGGAAGAATTAACTGCACATGGATAAAGGTGAGATACCGAGCTTTAATATGAAGGTGGAATTCTTCCCTAATTTTCAAAATTTTGTAAAAAATTAAGTTAAATTTAATTTTTTAAAAAAATGTATGAATACGTAATAGTTGTACATCTTCCCTGATATTTTGATCATGTCTATGGTCAATTTTTTTCCTTCTGTAAGAAGTCGCTGCTTGGCTTCTTTTGGAAGAAATGAATAGCAAAGAGCATTCAACAGGCAAAGTTGTATTTTACACATAACTTTAAAGCAGCATACCTAAGGCAGCATTTATCAAATAGGAGAACAGATGTTATCTGTATTTTAAAAAATGGGTTGGGGGTAAAATATGAATTGAAAATCCTGGTTTCTTAGTCCATTTGGGCTGCTATATCAAGGTACCACAGACTGGGTGGCTTATAAACAACAGAAATGCATTTTTCACAGTTCTAGAGACTGGGAAGTCCAAGATCAAGGCATTAGCAGATTCGGTGTCGGTGAGGGCCCACCTCCTGAGAGACCAGTATCTTCTTACTCTCACCTCGCATGCTGGAAGGAGCCATGGGTCTCTTTTGGGCTTCTTTTATGATCCCATTCATGGGGCTCCTCCCTAATGACCTAATCACCACCCAAAGCCCCACCTTCTACTACCCATTACCTTGGGGATTAGGATTTCAACATATGAATTCTGGGGGACACAAAGGGGTGGGGAACCTGTAGCCTGGGGGCCACATGTGGCCTTCTGGATCCTTAAGTGCAGCCTTTTGACTGAATCCAAATTTTACAGAACAAATCCTTTTAATAAATTGGTTTTCAATAAAGCATATTTCTTCACTGATGGAGCTGAGCTTTAATTGCTGATGTGCACTGTGAGTCTCCAAAGAAGGTATCCTACGCCCCAAATACGGTTAACCTCGGTAGCTTTCCCCCCTCTCTCCCTCCTCCCTTGTTTTCCAGCAGAGTCTCAAAGGACTAGCATTTTTTGGAACAACTTTGGAAAACACTAAAGGCACAAAGTGGCAACTTGCCAAATGAGGAAAAAAACCAAAAGACTTGCCGAGACTTCGTGTTTGCTTTTTTTGCAGGCTGTTTAAGGTGTTAAAAGCTAAATTAAAACAAACCGTTTTTTTCTCATGATCACATTACAAATCCCATTTTCCAAAGGTGACTGTGTTCACTCTTCCTCAGGAGGTAAGTCTGAAATGAGAGACAGGCATGGGCTACTCAGAAAAGCCCAAGCGGCTGCAACCATGATGGATTTGCTCACCATTTCTGGGTACGAGCAGCGAGTGTTAGCAAGATCAAGTCATCACCGCCCTAAATCCCCAATCATGTCGGCCTCCACTCCATAAACCAGTGGGGCAGCCGGCCACGCGAGAGCCTAAAGGTTAAGCACATACCATTGACCTCTGGGAAAAGAGTTTTCTCACATCATTAAATACAGCCTTGCCTGATCACACCAAAAAGTGCCCTGGGAGCATTAATTAAGGCTTAGATGTTCCCTACATTTGTGTGACACAAAATCAATATCTTTCCTCTGCCTTTCTTTGCCTGGATTATGCTTAACTACTAAATGGCTTTTAGGACACTGGTTAGATTTATCATCTTGCATTTTATACAGGCAGGTATGTGAACAAGAAAAATAGAAACACATCTTTGTTTCCTTTCCCTGCAGGTTGTCAGTGCAAGAAACATTAAACAGCTTCCTTGGAGTATGTTTCTATGTCAGTATACAGATACACAATTTATAATCCTTATAACAGAAATGACCTACAAGACTTTCTTGACAATGGTGTTTTTAGAGAACACTTAAAGAACAGATTATTCAGTAAATAACCTGGAGACAACTGGCTCTTCATTTAGGGGAAAATATTAAATCTCAAGTTACACATATATAAAAAGAACTTTCCACATGGTTTAGCTTTTCAAATGCAAAAATTAGAGGTACTAGACAAATAATAGGAAAAAATTTCTTAAATCATAAAGGAAAATATTAATGTATTTGACTATGTAAAATTTCTGAATGGCAAAATAATAATTCGAATAAAGTTAATTTTACCTAACTTTGTTCAATACTTACCATGTGACAGGAACTAAGCTAAATCTTCACATATATTGATTCCTTTCTTCCTAGCAGTTGTATAAGATAGCTGACTGGGCCGGGAGTGGTAGCTCACGCCTGTAGTCCTAGCACTCTGGGAGGCCCAGGTGGCAGGATCACTTGAGGCCAGGAGCTGGAGACCAGCCTGAGCAAGAGTGAGACCCCATCTCTACAAAAAAAACAAAATATAGAACAATCAGCCAGGTGTGGCACATGCCTGTAGTCCCAGCTACTTGGGAGACTGGGACAGTAGGGTTGCTCGAGCCCAGGAGTTTGAGGTTGCTGTGAGCTAGGCTGACGCCACGGCACTCACCCCAGGCAAGAGAGTGAGACTCTGTCTCAAAAAAAAAAAAAAAAAAAAAAAAAAAAAAGGAGCATCTCTCTGGCATGTTAGGCAAGTTGCCAAGAGCTGAATTGTCTTATCTAACAATGAGATTGTGGTTGCCTGTTTCTAATTAAGCCAGAATCTTTACAGTTCTTGATTCATGTTCCAAGGGTGTCAAAACAATATTTATTGCAGTCTCTGTCTTTAAGGTGGGTTTTAGATGGAGAATACCGGCCTGTGAGAACATACATTGACATAACTGATATAGGTTTGCCTGTATATGGAGAAGAACTGGAGTAGGGAGGAGGAGAATCATCTGTTAGTCAAGTTCCTCCCTCTGTTTTTCTACAGCAAACCATCTGGTATATAGAACACTGAGCATGGAGGCAGAAAGCCTGGTTTATGAACACTGGGTAGTGTTGATCAGAAGGAAAATCCATTGTATTGTAAGATCAAAATGACTTAGATTTAGTTTTATAAAGTGATCATACAGTGAAGATAGAATCAAAGTCACTATTAGGACATGCAAGTGAAAATAACAATGATATGCTACTTTGTACCCATTGTGTAGGCATTAAAATCACATAATGCATGGTGTTAGCGGTGGTGTGGATACTCTGGAACCTGTGCACTACAGGTGGTCATGATCCCTGAAGAGGACACTCTGGAAAGCAATCTGGCAGCAAGTCTCACTGTAGAAGTTGTGTTTTGGTTGGGGGAGGAGGAGATAAGAGGGGCTTTGCATGGATTAATAACAAGTGGGCTGTGCGCTTGAAAGTCAAAGAATTTAGAAAAGAAGTAAAACATACTGAATTAGTTGGAGACTCAGGTGAGACAAGGAGGAGGAAACCATAGAGGTGAATTAAGAAAACAATTGAAATCCAAACGAGTGGAGCAGAGGCTTCACCTGACTAAAATGCATGGAACAAATAAATACTATATGAACTAAATTATCCTTCTGAACTTTGAAAATTCTCGATTCCTAAACATAACAGAACACACAGATCTTAGAAAGGGGGGTTTTGAATCTTTATTTTGGTTTCATATGAAGTGGTCATTTTAAAAATTTACTCTTATCTTTCCAATATGTTTAACCAAACCTTAAGCTGATAAAGGGAATCTACAAAAATCTACTGCTATAATAACATCATACTAATAGTGACAGACTGAATTCTTTCCCTCTAAGATCAGGCAGAACTCAGGATGGCTACCCTCACCACTTCTGTTCCACATTATACTGGTAGACTTTGTTCATTAAAGCCTTGAGATGATGGCAGCCCTGGCCAACACCTTGATTTCAGCCTTGTGAGAGACTCAGACAGAGAATGCAGTTGAGCCACATCCTGATCTACAAAAGCTGTGAGATAATGAAGGTTGTTCTAAGACATTTAGGTTTTGGGCTTGTTATGCAGCATTAGATACATAATAATACTAGAATATACAAAATGTTACTGGAGCTAATAACTGAGTTTATCAAGGGCACATGATACAAGGGCAAATAGAAAAATTAATCATATTTCTATATTCTAGCTATAAACAATTAGAAACTGAATTTTTTAAAAATATACTATTTAGCACCAAAAACCCCATAAATACTTAAGAGATAAATTTAGCAAAATATGTGCAACACCTTTGTTGAAAACTACAAAACATTGCTGACAGGAATTTTAAAAGACCTAAATAAAAGGAGAGATATACCATGTTCATGAATAGTAAGCCTCAATATTGTTAAGATATGAATCATCACCAAATTGATCTATAGATACAATGCAATTTCCATCTAAATCTGAGCATACAATTTTGTCAAAATTGACAAGCTTATTCTAAAATTTATATGAAAATTCAAAGAGCCTAGAATAGGCAAAACAATTTTGAAAAAAAAAATTAAGGATTTAAACTACAGTAGTCCCCCTTATTTGCAGTTTCATTTTCCACAGTTTCAGTTACCTGTGGTCAACTGCAGTCTGAAAATGCTGAGTACAGTACAATAAGATATTTTGAGAGATAGTGAGAAAGAAAGAGACCACATTCACATAACTTTCATTACAGTTTATTATCATAATTGTTCTATCTTACTATTAGTTATTGGTAATCTCTTGTGCCAAATTTATAAGTTAAACTATCATAGGTATATAGGCATAAGAAAAAACGTAGTGTATATAGGATTTGGTACTATCTGTAATTTCAGGCATTCATTGGCGTTCTTCGAACATATCCCCCATGGATAAAAGCAGACTACTATATCTGATTTCAAAACTTGCTATGAAGACGCACTAGTGAGGATGGTGTGGCCCTGTCATAAGGATGGTTATATAGCTCAATGTAACTGAAGGGAGTTTAGAGACGAATCTAGATATACAAGGTAAATTTATTTTCAACAAATATTCTTAAGCCATTCAATGTAAAAAAAGCAGTCTCCTCAATAAATAGTGCTTGAACAACTGGATATCTACATGCAAAATCAAAAACAAACAAAAAACCTGAACCCAATCCTAACTTTAAACCATAAATAAAACATATACCTGGTTTAAAAAAAAAAACTTTTATGCAGAATATATAAATAACTTTTACAACCCAACAATGAGAACATAAATAACCCAACTTAAAAGTTGTCAAAAGGGACATCAGCAAGATGGCACAGTAGGAAGACCTGGACCCTCCTTCCCCTGATAAACATACCAATTCAGAAACAATTTGCAGATAAATTGCTTTTGTAAGAAACCCAAAAAGTAATTGAAAGGCTTTTGCAACATGGATTAATGCAAAACCAGACTCACTGAAACTAGTAGGGAGATTTAGGACATAATGTCTCAATAGATGCCAAAAATGTGTTTGCAAAATTCAATACCTTTTCATAATAAAAATTCTCAATAAACTAGGAATAGAAGGAAAGACATATAAAGACCATATATGTAAAGCCCACAGCTAACATGAAGCACAAGGGTGAGAAACTGAAAGCTTTTACTCTAAGATCAGGAACAAGGTAAGGATGCCCACTCTTGCCACTTCTTTTCAACATAGTACTTACCGGAAGCCCTAGCCAGAGCAATTAGACAAGAAAAAGAAATAAAAATCATACAAATTGGAAAGGAAGAAGTAAAATTGTCACTGTTTGCAGATGATATAATCTTATATATAGGAAACTCTGAAGACTCTATTTAAAAAAGCTATTAGGACTAATAAATTCAGCAAAGTTGCAGGATACAAAATGAACACACAAAAACCAGTTGCAATTCTATAAACTAATGACAAACTATCTGAAAAAAAAATAGGAAAACAATACAACTTATAATAACACAAAAAGCAATAAAATACTAAGGAATAAACTTAACTAAGGAGGTGAAAGACTTATATACTGAAAACTATAAAACGTTGATGAAATTAAAGAAGACACAAACAAATGGAAAGACAGTCTATGTTCATGGATTAGAAGACTTAATACTGTTAAAATGTTCATAGTACCCAAAGGAATCTATATATTCACTGCAATCGCTATCAAAATCCCAATGTCATTTTTTATAAAAATAGAAAAATAATTCTACAATTAATATGGAACAATAAAAGACCACAAATAGCTAAATCAATCTTGAGAAAGAAGAACAAAGTTCTTCCTGATTTCAAAATATATTACAAAGCTACAATAATCAAAACACTATGGTACTGGTATACAGACAGACATATAGACCAATATCACAGAGTAGAGAGATCAGGAAAAAATCTATGCATGTATGCTATCGTTTGAGTGTCTCCACCAAAACTCATGTTGGAACTTTAACTTCCAGTATAGCAATGTTGGGAGATGCAACCCATAAGAGATGGGACCTAGAGGGAGGCATTTGGATTATGGAGACTCCAGCCTTCTTATGGCAGTGAGTGAGTTCTTGCTCTCATGGCACTGGATTAGTCACCTCAAGAATGGATTGTTATAAAGTAAGGTTGTCTCTTGCTTTTTACCCTTTTGGTGTGGCCGTTTCCCCTTCTGTTTCTCTGCCACGTTCTCTGTAGCATGAAGCCATTACCAGGAGCTGAGCAGATGCCAGCACCATCCTCTTAAACTTTTCAGCCACCAGAACCACTAGCCAAATAAATCTATTTCTTTTATAAATTATCCAGCCTTAAGTATTCTCTTATAGAAACACAAAAGAGACTAAGACAATGTACAATCAACTGATCTTTGACAAGGGTGCCAGGAATACACAAAGGGGAAATGATAATCTCTTCAACAAATGGTGTTGGGAAAACTGGATATACACATGCAAAAGGATGAAATTAGACCCTTATTATACACCACACACAAAAATCAACTCAAAATTAATTAGGGATTTGAATGTAGGACCTGAAACTATAGAGTTCCTAGAAAAAAACATGGGAGAAAATCTTTACGACATTGGTCTTGGCAATGATTTTATGGATGTAACACCAAAAGCATAGGAAACAAAAGAAAAAATAAACAAATGGGACTACATAAAACTAAAAGCTTTTGCACAGCAATGAAAACAATCAACAGAATGGAAAGGCAACCTACAGAATGAGAGAAAACATTTGCAAACCACATATCTGATAAGGAGTTAATCTCTAAAACATTTAAGGAACTCAATAGCAATAAAACTAATAACCTGATTGAAAAATGGGCTAAGAAATTAAATAGACATTTCTCCAAAGAAGACATACAAATAACCAACAAATATATTTTAAAAATGCTCAACATCACTAGACATCAGGGAAATGCAAATCAAAACCACAATGAAATATCACTTTACATCTGTCAGAATGTATGGGTGAGAATGTGAAGTTGGAACCCTTGCACACCATTGATGGGCATGCATAATGGTCCAGTTGCTACCAAAAGCAATATGGAGGTACCTCAAAAAATTAAAAATAGAGCTATCATATGATCCAGCAATCCTACTTGTGGGTATTTATCTAAAAGAATTAAATTCAGAATCCCAAATAGATAATAGCACTTTCATGTTTACTGCAGCACTATTCACAATGCACAAGATACGGAAACAACCTATATTTCTATCAACAGATGAGTGGATAAAGAAGATGTGGTATACATGTACAATGAAATTCTAAGCCCTAAAAAAGAGGAAAATTCTGCAATATGTGGTGACATTGATGTACCTCGAGGACATTGTGTTAATGAAATAAGCCAGTCACAGAAAGCCAAATACTGCAGAATTCCACTTACATAAGGTGTCTAAAGTAGTCAAATTCATAGACTTAAAGAGAGAAATGGTAGTTGCCAAAGGCTGAGGGGAGGGAGTACTGGGAAATTACTAATCAACGGGCATAAAGTTTCAATTAAGCAAGATGAATAAGCCCTAGAGATCTGTTAACTACAGTCAACAATAATGTATGATGTACTTAAAAATCTGTTACAAGTGTAGATCTCATGTGAAGTGTTTTTATCACAATAAAATAAAGTTCTGAAAAAATAGTCAAAAGATTTGAAAAGACAATTTATCAAAGAAGATATGTGAATAGACATTAAACACATAATAATATTCTTCAACACTATTCATCATTAGGAAAATATAAATTAAAACCCAATGAGATATGACTATATATCTTCCAAAATGATTAAAATTTAAAAAAAAACTAACCACATCTAGTGTTGGTGATGACAGAGAGCAACTGGAATTCTTATATATTTCTGATGTGAATTATTAAATAATACATACAACCATATTAGCAAAGAGTTTGGCATTCTATTTTAAAGTTAAACATATACTTATCAAACAATCTGGAAATCCTACTCTAGGTATTTACCTAAGAGCAATAAAAACATATGTCCGCACAAAAACATGTACAAAAATGTTCATAACTGTTTTGGTCACAAGAGCCAAAAATCTGGAAGCAACTCAAATGGCCACCAGTAAGAAAATGGATTACCAATGTATAGTATACCCATTGCACAGAACTATACCAAACTATAGACTTACTATGGGTACATTTTATTTTTATGTAAATTATACTTCAATAAAGTTGATTTTAAAACTAAATATCTGAAGAAAAAAACTAATTCAGAATTAAACAGCATATTGGACATGGCTGAAGAAAGAACTAGCATACTGGAATATAGAAGAGAGAAAAGTTAGAACACTTTCAAAGAATAACAATCAGATGAACAGCAACAAGGGAAGCCAAGAAATGGTGAATTATTTCATCTTTGAATGGTTGAGCAAAAGATAAATATCAGCCTATAATTCTGTACCCAGAAAAGCTATCTTTTAAATTTTAAAATTATCCTCATCTCTTAAGAATGAGTGCAAAGTAAGCATATTTTCTGATTTTAAAAACGGAAATGGTGAGAGTTTACCACTCATAAAGTTTCACTAAAGAAATTTCTCAAAGCTGTTCTTTAGGAAGAAAAAAAAAATCTAGAAGAGATGTCTGAGATGCAAGAAGAAAAAATGATCAAAGATATTGGTAAACTATACAGTTATTTATCCATATAAAATAACAATGGCTTATTAATAGGGTTAAAAAATCTAAATTCTAAAGGACATGGGGAGCACTAAGGGGGGGGAGGGAAGGGCACGCCTTAAACCCGCACTTGGGTGAGGCAAAGGCATAAAGTGTAACTGTAGTGTTTGTACCCTCACAATACCCTGGAATAAAATTTAAAAAAAAGAAAAAAAAAAAAAGCCAATGGTAAAAAAAAAAAAAAAAAAAATCTAAATTCTGAGCAACAATATTACATCAATTGAAAGATAGCAATCTGATCAAAGTGTTCTTGTATTATTTAGAAAGGTAGTTAAGATGTCAATGAACTTTAGACTTTAAGGTGCATGTTAAAATTTTGAGGACAACCAATAAAAGAATAGAAAATAACATGTATAACTTCCGAATTTGAGAGGGAAACAATAAGATAAGAAAACAAATCAACTCAACCCCGAAAGGTGCAATAGATCACTCCAGGGCCTTCTAGGTCATGGTAAAGCTAGTGGATCTGGGTCCAAGTGCAGAATTCTGCTGGAATTCTGGAAGATCCAAGATATTAATAAATGTGAGATATGTTCATTCCCAGTGCCCATGGAGCTTATTCTTGGATGGAAAGTACTTCTTATAACATTTAGCTCAGAATTTCTCAGTGGTTGATTGTACCCTGACAAGGCAAAGCTTTCAGCCCTACATCCAGTCCTCTGCTCACCTATGCTGTGAAAATCCAGCAACTCAGTTCCTCCCTGCCATTTTGCAATCTGCAAACTCATTATAGCATATTCGGCCTGCAGATATGTGTAGGGAAACACTCAAAAACTAGAAAATCAAAATCCTCCCAGTATGAAAGGGGAATCTTCGTACATTTTTGGTGGGAATGTTAATTAGTACCAACACTATGGAAAACAGTATGGAGGTGCCTCAAAAAAGATATATATAATGGAATATTATTCAGCCTTAAAAAAGGATGAAATCCTGTTATTTGCAGCAACATGGATGAAACTTGAGACCATTATGTTAAGTTAAATAAGCCAAGCACAGAAAGACAAATATCACATGTTCTTACTCATAGGTGGGAGCTAATAAAGTGTATCTCATGAAGTTAGAGCATAGGTTGGTGGTTACCAAAGGAGGGTAACCTCTGTAGGTTGGGAAGGGAGGAGTTATGAAGAAAGGTTGATTAATAGGTACAAATATACAGTTTGACAGAGGAAATAAAACCTAGTGTTTGATGGATCAGTAGGGTGACTAGAGTTTACAATAATTTATTGTATATTTCAAAATAGCTTGAAAGAATAATTTGAATATTTCTAGCATAAAGAAAAGACAAATATTTCGGGTGACAGATGTCCCAATTATCCTGATTCGATCATTACAACTTATATGACTGTATTAAATTATCACATGTACCCCCCAAAATATGTACAACTATTATGTATCAATAAAAAATTATTTTTAAAAAAGAACACACAGGTAAAAAAAAATCCTCCCAATCTCACAAATTATTCATTTTTATCCACTACATACATGCAAGGACCAGGAAAGCAACGTAGATGTGGGAAATAAGCAGCATGGGAGAACTGCCACAAACCGAGAGTTTATTCCAGCTCTCCCCCCACCCACTCCCACCCAAAGAGTCCAGCAACACCTTGACTCCTGTTCAGCCCATTGCCTCCATGTAGGAACTTAATTGCAGAGTAACAGATGCTAACTTGCTCAGAAACTAACCAAATTCTCAACTCCATGAAAATTACCCACTTTTCTTAACTCCGTATCTTTTTATATATATATATATATATATATATATAATTTCAGAATATTATGGGGATACAAATGTTTAGGTTACATATATTGCCTTTGCCCCACCCAAGTCAGAGCTACAAGTGTGTCTATTCCCCCAGACAGTGCACACTGCACCCATTAGGTATGAATATACCCATCTCCTTCTCTCCCCTCCCACCTGCCCAACACCCGATGAATGTTACTACCATATGTGCACATAACTTGTTGATCAATTAATATCAATTTGACAGTGAGTACATGTGATGCTTGTTTTTCCATTCTTATGATACTTCACTTAGCAGAATGGGCTCCAGCTCCATCCAGGATACTACAAGAGGTGCTAGATCACCATTGTTTTTTGTGGCTCAGTATACATATACCACATTTTATTAATTCACTCATGTATTGATGGGCACTTGGGTTGTTTCCACATCTTTGCAATTGTCCCCGTATCTTTGATTACACGACTGCTTCTTCCTGTCTTTTCTTTCTCTTCCCAGGCCTCCATCACCTCCTGACATGACCCTGTCCAACCTCCAAGTCCATGTCCAAAGCCACACACCACTTGAAGCTACAGCAGGTAGATAGACTTTCTCCTCACCTCGACTTCCCATGTGCACTGTTTCACTAGTCCTGTGTTATCTGTCCTGGCTCAGTTTGTGTGACAGCTGTTTATTAATATTATATGCTACGTTCATCTTTGTATCACCTAGCTCAGAGCCCAGTACAGAGGAAATAAACATTTGTTCAATAAAACTGAAGGAATGAATAGTGTGGTACGCACAAAAATCCCACAGTAGTTCCAAATGGAGAGATCCGCGTGGTCGACAGCAGCGGAGGAAGTTCAGATGGCGCGGGGTGGGGCGAGGAGTCCTTGTGGAAGCGGGAACAGCTCCGGGAAGGCATGGAAGTGTGAGGGGCATTAAAGCAGCAGTTCGCCCTCTCACCTCTAGGACAAAGATGGGCAGAGCAAGTGATCCCTGCCAGCTGTCCGTCCTCAGGTGTCCAGGAAGCTGCTCTGCGAGATACGTCCTCTGGCTATATTTCTACTTCAGTCCAAGTATATAATGATGAATAATATATAATGATGCAATAAATGGTTGAAGAATAGAATGAAATATTCTTCTCACAAGAGCCTAATTTTCTTTCTTTTGGTTTTTTTATTGATTGATTTTTTTGTTGCTGGGGCTGGAGCTGCTTCTTGGTTTTCTTGAGATTCTGCCATTAATATATACCCAGTGATAGTCTATGCTAAATCTGGAATTCAGTGCATTTGTTCATTCCTTTATTTAATAAATACTGGTTAAGAGGCTGGGCGCGGTGGCTCACACCTGTAATCCTAGCACTCTGGGAGGCCGAGGCGGGTGGATTGCTCAAGGTCAGGAGTTCGAGACCAGCCTGAACAAGGCGAGACCCCGTCTCTACTAAAAAATAGAAAGAAATGATCTGGACAACTAAAAATATATATAGAGAGAAAAAATTAGCAAGGCATGGTGGCGCATGCCTGTAGTCCCAGCTACTTGGGAGGCTGAGGCAGGAGGATCACTTGAGCCTGGGAGTTTGAGGTTGCTGTGAGCTAGGCTGACGCCACAGCACTCTAGCCCAGGCAACAGAGCCAGACTATGTCTCAGAATAAATAAATAAATAAATACATACTGGTTAAGCAATAATTATGGGCCAGAACTCTGCTAAGTGTTGTACATATAGCATTAGATAAAACATGATTATCAACCTTCAAAAAGCTCACACCCTGCTCAGGAAGATTAGCTCTCAGTAAGGTGGAACTTACCCATTTCAATGCACTCTTTCTGTTTAAAAAAAAAATAGTGAGTAATCTTAGTGTCATTATATTTTGGAGCAATTGGACAACCGCATTCACCTGAGGCTGAACACAGCTCCGCCAGGCCCGAGCTTAGCGCAGTTAAATGTGGGAGTCTCAGAGAGATTCTTTTTATACGGTTTCATAATTGTGTAGAATGAACCCACTTATCTCTGTACAATTCTCCAATGAGAGGGAACAGATTAATGCAGGAAAAAGAAGAGAATTTAGAAAAGCAGAGTTAATGTCTTCAGAAAGATTCAAGATAAGAGAGCCAGAACCCTTGAACAGGCTACTGTTAAAAACAAGGATCCGAAGTTCCTAGAAATTAAAAATATGAGAGCTGAAAAAGAAAAAAGTAATTCGAATGGAAGAGCTGAATATCAGAAATGGCAAGACTGGAGTTCAACGTACAAAGCTAGAAGACTGAGCTGAGGGATTTTCATGATGCAAAAATGATGAAGGGATGAAAAATGTAAAGGAAAATTAAGCGTCATGATGACAGATCACAGAGATCCAAAATCTTCCTAATACAAGTTCTAGAAGGAGATAACAGAGAAGATGGAGGGAAAGACGTGAAGAAAGAAAGATTTAAATGAGTAGATAGAAAGAGCATGCCGAGTAGCTACACAAATACTGCGGGGTGGGGGAACCAACATATATAGACAAATCCTGGAGAAATCTGTGACCACTGAGAGTAAAAGGAAATGCTTTTAAGCTTCCGGTCTGTGCATGTATGTTTGGGGGCAGGGGCTGAAAGAAGATTACTTACTAGAGAATGACGATTACAGTGGCATTGGACTTCTTATGTGCAACACGGAACAATAGAAAGCAATAGAAAAAATGTCTTGCAACTATTGAGGGAAATGGATTTTAAACTAAAGTGCTGTGCATAATTAATAAATAATGCAAGTTGGCTGAATAACAGCGCCCCAAAAGTCACCCACATCCTAATCTCTGGAACCTATGAATGTTTTCTTATGTGGCAAAAAAGGACTTTGCTGATGTGATTAAAGTAAAGATTGTAAAATGGGGAGATTATCCTGGGTTATCCAGCTGGGCCATACATTCAGTGACATATATCATTATAACAGGGAGGCAGAGGGAACACTGACAGACACAAGAGGGGAAGCAATGTGACCACGAGGCCAAGAGTGAAGTGATGTGGCCACCCGCCAAGAAATCAACCACCACCGGAAGATGGAAGAGGCGGGAACGGATGACCCCCTAGAACCGCTGGGAGGTACCGCAGCTTTGCTGATACCTTGGTTTCAGCCCAGCGATAGTGATTTCAGACTTCCGGGCTCCAGAATATGAGGGAATACATTTCTCTTGTTTTTAAGTCACCACATTTATGGTCATTTGTCACAGCAATCACAGGAAACTAATCCAGAGAGCTATTCCCCAAGTAGTACGCTGGAAATTTTGGGTGCAGTACACACAAATTAGCACCTTGTCTATGATAGTTCAGAGGTTCCTAGAGAAACTAAAACGTTATTTCAAAGCCAAGCAAAGACATAAACACCCCAAGATTGAAAGCAACTTAAAGCAAATCCAATATTAAATTATTAACATACATTCATAACTTG
This sequence comes from Indri indri, assembly GCA_004363605.1. NCBI lineage: Eukaryota > Metazoa > Chordata > Mammalia > Primates > Indriidae > Indri > Indri indri. Next base: position 145,590 of record RJWJ010000953.1, on the reverse strand, counting down.
TGAAATTGGGGATAGTACAGATTTTAATCAACCGTAGTTTATTCTTTACTATCTCGACTAAAGAATTTCCTATTTGAATCAGCTGTCTCTGTCCTAGTATTTTAAAGCCATGCGATATCCATGCCAGCATCTGGAACAGGATTAGTCAAAAAAAAAAAAATCCTTCTTCAGAGTTCATCACTGCTCTCATCTTCACGCTTAGTGAAGTGAAGTCACAGCCAAATATCGTGACAGGAGTTCAGATCAGAAATGCATTACTAGCGTATTCGACTTCCCTGCTCCTCACGCGTTTTGAATTTTCTTTCCTTTGTATAAATCCAGTACAGCAGTAGCCTCTACCATTGCTCTTTAAGGCACACACACACACACACACACACACACACACACATATTGGAACTCACAACAAATGCTCCTTTAATTAATTAATCTGATGTATTAGGATAACCACAAAACGAATGATAACTTTTAAGTGAATGTTAAGCATATCCCCAGCATTGTACTACGTGCTAGAGAATATATAAAAATTGCAGGAGAAAAATGACTCCTGTCCCCAAGGAACTTGCCATCTGCCTGGAGAGAGAGGATGCCACACGAAACAACTGAAACACTAAGTTAAACAGCGCTCGGTGGAGTGCTAAAGCCACTCTGGGACTTCATTCTACTTCTTCCCAAACAAATGAATGCAGAATACAAGGGTAACATCTTACCTTCTTATGAATGTGAAAACTCCTTAACTGATTTTGTTCATTTTTCAACTTGATGCCGCTGTATTAATTTGTATAATGAAAAATGTGCCTGTCAGGTATATTGCCTAGGACATGGCTAAGACTCCCCTTGCTTTGTCTGCCTTATATGCTACTTGGAGACAGGACGACTTGGAAAGCCAAGGTGAAATTGGGCTGTTGCTTGGGGAGCACAGACTCAGTGCCAGGGGAGCTATGTGGATCGTGTAAATGTTGAATCGTGTCAATCACAACAGTCCTTCCAGACAATTCTGTGTGGGTGGTTCACCGAACCCTGCACAACTAAAGAAAATTACTTTGCATGAAGTGGCACCCACAACTCCAGCCCGAATGGGTGTATCTCAATCAGTAAAGCTTTGTCCTCCCAAACTTTGCTGTCACTTAGTTGGCCATAGATTACCATCTAGGCAGTGCAGGCGCTTTCAGGAGCCAACCTAGAATCAAGTAACGCACATAAAACAATCTTAAAACACAGGTCCAGAAAGAAACAGATTGGCTTAGAATGATGCCAGCCAGAAACAGTTTTTTCTATTTTTCTAGACCTTTCCAGGTCTAAGCGAACTTCACACCTGCTTGTTGGTGGGGCAATTTAGCCCACATGGTAGAAAGCAGTGCATGTTTTTCTAGAACATGGCATTATTTATTGACTATCTGCCTCGTTCACATCTGTGAGACATGGAAACTCACCAATGGTTTACAAGACCATCAGTTTTAAACAACGCCATCCATCACAAAATGAGAAGGAGTGATCAACATTGCCTCAACTGCAATGCATTATGTGAGGGTCAGCAAGTGGGAGTCATGGCTGGCAACACAATTGCTGGCCTCGGGCAGCAAATCCATCCTTCCAGCTGTTCTGACCCATATGGGCTCAATGAACTGTAGACAGGGTACGCGTCTTCTTATTGGGAATATCTGCTGTGACTCTTTCATCCAAACCCCACCATAAAACAACTGGAAGGTAAGCTGATGATCATTTATCCAAACTTCATCTAGTAGCCAACTGCTGACAACAGGGAAAACATGCACATTAGTGAGGAGACAGATGTGATGAGGGAAATTACGGTGTTCTTATCTTGAAGAAACCAAAGATTTAAAATGTAGGAAAAAAATCAAAATAATTTAGTCATTAAGTCAAAGCCAGATGGAAAGCTACCACTGCAATTTTCCCAGCTCAGCAAATTCCAGGGCTGTCTCCAATAGTCCTGACACTCAATTTCTTACAACATACAGCTATTAGGATAATATTCCACAACCTTTCAGTTATCAAAAAGCAAGATTCTCACTTTAATTTCTGGGGCCTAGAAATGGATTTCAAGATAGTAAGTGGTGCTTTTTCTTCTTGCATTTTGGGTCCCAGTTTTAACCATGTCCCGGATCAGCAAATTTTTCACCCCAAGAATTTCTCATTCATATTTGACTTACAGCCTATGTAAAAACTTAAAACATAAGACAGTGTATAAGAAGCCTCTGGCTTGCTCCCTTCACGTATCTGACCTTCATTTTTCTCATCAGTAAAATGAGGATTGCAATAATTGTACTCCTCTTAATACAGTGGTTCTCAACCAGGGGTGATTTCTGATTGTCTTAGGGGACAATCTGGAAAGTCTGGAGACATTTTTGGTTGTCACGACTAGGGGGAGGGGAGTGACACTGGCATCAGTGGATAGAGGTCAGGGATGCACAGGACAGCAAGCAACAAAGAATCGTCCAGCCCCAAATGTCAGCAGCGCCAAGGGTGAGGAACCCTGCCTTAACCTCATGGGGTTGCTGTAGAAATCGAAGCAGATGCCTAGTGAAAGATTTTATGAATAGTAATAATAATAATAATACATCTTAATTTGTATCTTGCCTTTATTTTGCAACACAAATTGAACTCTCACTGATGATTCATAAAATGTGAAGGATCAATGATTGCCAAAGGAAAAAAATCTTTATTGAAAAGTATAAGCCTAGAATTGTGGTGTTGCAGAGGCTGTGCTAATTACACCACTGAAAGCCTGCAAGTTGGCCTGGGTCAACAAGATTACATTGTTCTCTCCACCTGGAACTCAGGAGGATCATCTGCCGGCTCTTGGATCAGCTGCAAGGCTGGTATCATAGATGAGCTCTGGAGCAAGGTCCCCTGGGCTGGGTTCATCTCTGCTGGCTGGGCAAGCAGAATGTAATATATAGGCCAGCTGCCTGATCTTGGGTTGTCAGGTGCCCCATGAAGGAATCTCTTAAGATCAAAGGATGCTGGTGAAGTGTCACTGGTGAGGCCACCCTAGGGTAGGAGTTACCAGGCAGAGTAATTGGCAGGGAGAGACGTGTCAGAGGGGAATGGAAAGCATGAAGTTGGCATTATTCCAGAGCACCTTCCTTTGGTGGTGGGTCAGACTGTGGCCTGTTTGCTCTTAGCTCCATTCCTTGTCCTTCTCTGCTCTGCTTAGTTTGGGGGGTGGGGGAGGAGTGCAGGCTGCTCTCCTTGTGCCCCAGCGGGAAGTTTGCAGGGCTTGGTTAATGAGACATCGGACGGCAGAGGGAAGAGAGAAGCCAGAGTACCTCTCCCTTCCTTCTCTGTCTCTGGTGCCTACCTGGCGCCACTTCCTTGAATGACCTTCTTGGCATCATTATCTGTCAGACAGGCCTTCTGTGGTTTCAGCTTCCATCAGACGCTCCCAGCTCCCGAGCTGCGGTAACATCTCTTTCTCCTTTTGTCCCTCGAGTCCAGGGGTGTGGCTTCCTACCTGCTAATCTTTGGGTTGCCTTCTCCTTCTCTTTTTTATCTTCTCAGCGCTTCTGGGCACCTGTGTAACTAACTCTTTGCACTAGATAAATTCCCTCTGGTTTTGGAAGAGTTGTTTCTTCTTTCTGGTTAGAACTTTAATGATATTTTTCCAAGTAGAAGGTGGAGCAGAACAGTGTGGCCCCTGGAACTCACAGTTATGCAGGTATGACAAGGGCGTAGCAACAAAAGGGTGCAGAGGCAGCTGATACTCATCTGTTCAACAGACATTTGTTGAGCACCTACTATACATCGGAAATTGTGCTGGGTATAGGAATTTGTTGTGACCAAAAACATATACTTCTTCTAACCCCCGGCAAATATTATTATAATAACGTAAAGTAAGTCAAATAAATGCAAGAAAACAGCACAAGTCCTTCCATCGAAATGGGAGTTGATCTGAGGTTCAGCCTAATAATATATTGGAGAGAGAAGTTATAACTCCCCAGGTTTATCATTTCTAATATGAATATCACTAAGCTGCTTTTCCAACCCCCCAAATAACAGCCAATCCAGGTACACACTCTGTTCCTTAGAGTGATGCTTGGGGAGCAATGTATTTTTGGAAAGATTCTTTTCTAGTTTAAAGTCATATTTCTGAGTCGAGAAAAATTGATAGGTCTCAGATTAGAGGTTTCCTGGATGACCAAGTAAGCTTGTTAGCCAACCAGCTACATAGGAATATTTATGTAGAGAAAGAGAGAGCCGTTTTAAGACTTGCCTGGTGATTCAAGACATAAAATACATTCATTCTGGGAGCTGTGTGGGGGATATAGCAAAACATAAATATAACTGAAAACCTGAATTGTTGAGCCAACTGAAGAGACGCAGAATCAAATTCTACTCGTATACATTTGCATGGCTTCCCTTGAAATCAACAGGCACTACATGTCCTCTTAAGGGCATTATATTTACATATTTTGACCATTTCTGGTGGAGCAATTTTTATTCTACAACAAGAGTAGAATAGGAATTATACTTTAGTCACTATTTTCATCTGTTTGTTCCAATGTGTTTCACTAAATCCACAATGGTCCCACTAAGGTTTCATTGCTGTTTAAAATGGAAATTGAGACACTCATAAAGTGAATTGTCCCCAAATTGCCTTACAAATCAGTGGCTGATTAAGAAATCCAAATTTTTAATTTGACACAATACCACCCTTTCTGAAGATGCAAGAATGATCACATTTTCTCTGTGTAATAGCACTTATGGGCTTAATCAGTGCAAGACTTCCTCATTAAACTCTTTTTCTAGCTATAAACACAAAATACAATTCTTGAGAAAAGGAAAATAAAACCTTTGGTGTGGCATAGGTTTTGTTAAAAATCCAATTTCTTTAAACAGAAATAGTTAACATCAGTAGCTGGCTAGCAGTTGAATAATTACATCAAATACATTCACCTCAGTGAAGACTGTAAACAAAGAGATATTAAGTAATTTTTTTACAAGTACCCTGCTGTGATACCAGCTGATCAGCTTTAATAGCAACCAGCATTTCTACTAATTTTGCATGAAAGATATGTTGGGGATAATTTCATTTTCTAGAGGGAGTGTAAATAATCTGTTCAGCAATGGGTTTACAATGACACCATGTAGCATAACCACCAGAAATCAACTTGGAAATGTAATTTTTAGAACTGTAGTATTTGCAAATTAAAGGATTAATGCTAACTTCAGTCAACAGAGAAAATAAACTTGATTAGCAGAATGCATTAATATCAAATTGGCTTTGCAGATAACATGTTTCATGCTATATCCCAAGGTGTCTGTCTGTCTCACTCTCTTTCTCAAGAGAACCCCAAAGGAAAGCACTTTTCATTCTAATTGTATCATTTTAATATTCATCTTGTAAACAATGCAGTGTTTTCACATGAAGGTAAAAATTCAGGTTGCTTTTTAAAAATAAATCTGCAAGGAACTGAGGAATTTGAAAATCTGGTTTATTTTTTAATTGAGAACAAAGAACACCAGAGGACCACAAGCATCATGACATGATTTTCTTTTTATCGTTAAATACGCAATTATGTAAAGGGAAAGACTCTGCAGTTACTCCCCTAAGTAATACAAAATCCTGAAATGCAGAAGTTTTACATAGCATAAATATGATACAAACAAAATCAAAATAAAAAGCTATGAATTTTTTTAAATTCATACTTTTGTTTAGATGTTTGGTTATATTATTTTGATAATTAAGAAGCAAAAATGGGGACACAAAGGCATGACTATTTCAATAGCCTAAAACATGATGACAACCAGCAGAATTCAACCTTTTTTCAGATGTAAGGATAATGAGCCAATACCCTATTAAAAGGAATCTAACCACCCCTTCTCATAGGCACTTTAGAACTTCATAATCATGGTCATAATCTCTATTGATTATATCATGCTCAATTATCAGAATATAAAAACAGAACATAATGGAGGATTTATCAGTAATAATGTCTTCAAATGTATCTGTCTTGAAAGGTAAAGATAATATGACAATAAGACATAATAGGTATTCTAGGAAAGCTTATTTCTATCAGGGATAATGAAATAGATAACAAAAAGTTTTTCTCTCTGACAAATGAGAATGAAAGCAATTATTTTTGCAAAGTTCTTAACACATAAGTAGAAGGAACTATTTGAACACGTTTAATTTAACATTTCGAATTCCTCAAATCCCCACATTTTGAGTTACTTTTCAAAAGCTCCCCCAAACACAGATACTCAATTTATTATTATACAAAGAATTACATTCATAAAAGGAAAATCACAAATATTTATAACCTGTTTAGGGACAGCTATAAGAGAACAGAACTTGATTTCTAAGAGGTAGTGAATGTTCTCTATCAAAGTGAGAAGTGCACAGGCTGATACCAACCATACAGAGATATTTCCTATTCTCCTTTTGCACTGAACTTTGACCCTGATAAAGAACTTGTCCATACTTTAAATGAAGTCACTGATATTTTATCATTTTTAAATTTTTAAATGACCAAATACCCAGAATGCCATATAAATTATTACTTGTACAATTATGAAAGCCCAAGTGGTAATTTGGAAGAAAAAAATTAATTTTAGTAAGGGCTAAATGAACAGAAAGGTAGTGTATCATAAGGATCAATTTTCAAAACATGATATGTATGGCAAAAAGTGACAGCATGTAAGAAAAATAAGGCACTGCTGTTCTTAGTGCTAGTCCAAAAATGTTGAAAATTGAAGACTTTCAGTTTGTTTTTAAATTTAAAGAGACTTTGTGACACTTCAAAATGGAAAAATCAAAACCTTTTAACTACCTAGAAAAGGGGATATTTTACTCAGAAAAACTCTATCTTTTACAATAAATTGTATTCATAGATAGACTTCTGCTTTTGCTCATGTAAAAATTAAGTGCTATGGAAATTGCCTTTCCACAATAAATAATTAGAAATCCATGTAAATTATATTTTAAACTGTTTCAGACAGAGGAGGTCTGTGGTCCCTGATTAACATAAAACAAAGGAGGTGTACCCTGTGGTTATTCTAGCTTACTGCCTAGAGATAGTTTCTAGGCCACAGAGCAAAATGAAAGAATCCAAAGTCCCCCAGTGTCACTGAGCTGAAGAAACAGAGACTGGAGTTCAAGGATTAGGTATGTAGAATTTGCAGGCTAGGTTACTAGAGATCTGCGCAGGCATCTCCTGGAATCTTTGGCTGAGTACAGATATATCCATGAGGTCAGAAAAAGAACTACCGGAAAGCAGTAAGCAGAACAATTACTGGTGCTTACATAGAGTTAGGAATGGTTTCTTTGCCCACTAAGCTGAGTGGAGAAACCTTGTAATAATACATAGGGCATTAGGTAGAATCTTTTGAAAAGTCACACCTTAGGAGTGGGACTAAAATAGTTCTAGAGCAAAAGCTGCTGTGAATCAGCCATAAAAATTCTTTACATCAAGATTCAAAAGGATCAACCTAATTAAACAACTGAATTTCATGCCAAAACAAAGTGCAACATTCTTTCAAAGGTGTCTTTCAGCACTTAATACCTTAAAATGCACAATGACCAGCATTCAATCAAAAATTACCTCGCATGCAAAAAAGTAAAAATATAACCCATAACCAGGAGGAAAAAACAATCAATAGAAATGGATTCAGAAATAATAGAAATGATTAATTAGCATACATAGGAGAAAAGACCCAAATGAAACTTTTAGACATTAAAAAAACATAATACCAGAAGTGAAAATATACTGGAATGGATTAACAGCAGATTAGATGCTACAGAAGAAACTATCAGGAAAGTAAAAACATAGGAATAGCAACCTAACCAAAATGAGGCAGAGAGAGGAAACAATGACTGATAAAATCCGTGATCTATGTGATAATATAAAGCAATCTGTAATTAGAGTTCCAGAAGGAAAGGGGTCGAGGGACAAAAAATTTGTAGAATAATCACCAAAATTTTTCTAAATATGATGAAAAATATAACTCAGAGATTCAAGGAGCTCAATGAACTCCAACCAGAATAATCACGCACACACACAAAAGCTTAATGCAGCACATGATAATCACATTACTGAAACCAGCAATAAGGGGAAAATCTTAAAAGCAGTCAAGGAAAAAATATGCCGTATGTACAGAGGAAGAAAAATAAGAATTATTGGAGATTTCTCACAAGAAACCATGCAAACCAAGAGAAAATGCAACAAAAACTTTAAAGTGCTGAAAGAAAAAACCTGTTAATCTAGAATTCGACACCCAGTGAAAATACCATTCAAAATTGAAGTAAAAATAGATATTTTCTCAGACAAACAAAAGTTGAGAGATTCCATCACTAGCAGACATGAACTATAAGAAATGTTAAAGAAAGTATTCCAGAAGAAAGAAAATAATACCAGAGGGAGATTTGGATATGCACGAAGGAGTAAAGAGAAATGAAAATGGTATCTATTTGAGTAAATATAGGACATTTGTTCTCATCTTTAAATTTCTTTAAATATAATTGACTAATTTATTTATTTATTTATTTATTTATTATTTTTTGAAAAAATAGAGATGGGGTCTCACTCTTGCTCAGGCTGGTCTTGAACTCCTGAGCTCAAGTGATCCTCCCACTTTGGCCTCCCAAGAGTGCTAGGATTATAGGCATGAGCCACCGTGCTGGCCATAATTGACTATTTTAAGTAAAAATAATAGCACTGTATGACGGAGTTCAGGAGATATGTAGAAGTAAAATGTATTGTAACAATAGTACAAAAGACATTAGGGGGAAATAGGAGTATTCTGTGATAAGATTTTTACACATGAAATAATGTAATGTTATTTGAAAGTAGACTGTGAGAAATTAAAATCATATATTGTAAACCCCAGAGCAATCACAAAAGAATAAAAAGAAGGAAAGAAAGAAAAAGAAAAACAGAATAATAAGCTGATTATGGAGATAAAAAATGGAATCACAAAAAATATTCAAAAAGAAGACAATGAAAGGGTATAAAGAGAATAATAATCAAGTGGAACAAAAAAAAAACAAATAGCAAGATGGTAGTTTTCTATGTAACCATATAAATATAAGATTAAATGATCTAAGCACTCTAAGGAGCAGTGATTATGAAATTAGATAAAAATGCAATATCCAAAGATACGCTGTCTACAAGAAACCCATTTTAAATATAAAAATACAAATAGCTGAAAAAGTAAAACATTGGAAGAAGATGCCACACGAACCCTAATCAAAATAAAGCTGAGTGGCTATCTTAACATCAGATAACATAAATTTCAAAATACGGTATAAACAAGGGCTAAAGATGGACATTTCATGGGCAAAGGGATCAATTCACCAAGAAACATAACAATCCTAAATTTATATGCAAGTAAAAATAGAAATTTAAAATACGTGAAGCAAGGAGTGATAGCACCACAAGAAGAAATAGACACATCTGAAGTTTTAGTTGGAGACCTCAGCATTCTTCTCTCAGTAATTGATAGAACAAGTAAACAGAAAACCACAATAAGGATATGGATGACTTACCACACTCTCAGCCAACTTGATCTAATCGACACTAACGGAACACTCTACCCTATAACAGAATAAACATTTTTTCAAGTGTTCTTGGAACATTTGTCAAAATAAACCATGTACTATGCCATTAAAAACTCTCAGTAAATGTAATAGGACTAAAATTTTATGAAGTATAGTCTCTGAAAAAATTGGATTTAAACTGGAGATCAATTACAACAAAAATCTGGAACCCCAACTAATTGAAAATTAAACAATACACTTCTAAATAACAAATGAGTCAATGAAATCACACAGGAAGTTAAAAAATATTTTGAACTGAGTGAAAATGAAAATATATCAAAAGTTGTGGATGAAGCTAAAACAGTGTTTAAAAGTAAGGTGATAGCATTAAATGCCTATATTGGCAGGGAGAGCTCTCAGTTCAATAGTCTAAGCTTCTTTCTTCAGTAAAAAAGACAATGGAAAGAAAACGGAATTAAACCAAAAAGAAGCTGGGAGAAAGAAATAATGAGATCGAAACAGAAATCAGTGAAGAAAAAAAAAACAAACCCCAGAATAACAACAGAAGTCAATGAAACCAAAAGCTAGTTCCTGGAAAAGAGCAATGAAATTGATAAACCTGTAACCACATTGATCAAAAACAGAGAAGACTAAAACAACAAGAAGAAAACATTATGACCAATTTCATAGCAACAAATTAATCAACTTACATGAAACAAAAAATTTCTTTAAAGACACAAACTACCAAAGCCCCCTCAGGAAAATGTACAAAGCCTAAATAGCATGATATTGATTTAAAAAAAATGGAAGTTTTAGATAACAACCTCCCCACATAGAAAACTGCAAGCTTGGAGGGTTTCACTGGTAAGTTCTACCAAACATTTAAGAAAGAAAATACTAAGTCTATAAAAGCTATTAATATTTCATAAAACAGAAGAGAAGAAAATACATCCCAAATCATATTAGGAGGCCAAAATCACTTTGATTCCAAAACCAGAAAAAGATAAGAAAACTACAGACTAATTCTTCTGTAAATTAAATCTAGCTGTATAAAAACAATAATGCATCATGACCAAGTAGGTTGATTTAATATTCAAATATCAACTAATAAAATTCACCATATTAACAGATGGAAAAATCATACTGTATCATCTCATAGATGCAAAGTATTTGATAAAATTTAATATTCATTCATGATTTTAAAAATCTCTTGGAAAACTAGGAATGGAAGAGAACTTCCTCAACCTGATAAACAGCCTCTGTAAAAAAATCTATGATATAATCCTAGCACTCTGGGAGGCCGAGGCTGGCAGATTGTTTGAGCTCAGGAGTTCGAAACCAGCCTGAGCAAGAGCGAGACCCCGTCTCTACCAAAAATAGAAAGAAATTAATCGGACAACTAAAAATATATAGAAAAAATTAGCTGGGCATGGTGGCGCATGCCTGTAGTCCCAGCTACTCGGGAGGCTGAGGCAGAAGGATTGCTCGAGCCCAGGAGTTTGAGGTTGCTGTGAGCTAGGATGATGCCACGGCACTCTAGCCTGGGCAACACAGTGAGACTCTGTCTCAAAAAAAAAAACAAAAAAAAAAAACTATGATAAACATCATACCAAATGGTAAAAAAATGAACGTTTTCCTCATAAAATCAAGAACAAAGTGAGGGTGTTCACTGTTACCATTTCTATTCAGCATTTTACTGGAGGTCCTAGATGGTGGAATACATTAAGAAAACAAAATAAAAGGCATACTGATTGGAAAGGAAGAAACAAAATTGCCTTTATTCACAGATGACATGATAGTATGCATAGAAAAACCTCGGAAATCTGTATCAAAGCTACTAGAACTAATGTGTGAGTTTAGCAAGGTTGCAGGATACAAAGTCAATATAGATCTATCGTCTTCCTATATATTATCAACAAACAATTGGAAATTCAAATTTTAAAAATCAATAATATTTATAATAGAATAAAAAAGCATAAATTTCTTAGGGATAAATTCAGTAAAATATGCAAAATCTGTTCACCAAAAATTACCAAGTGTTGTTAAGTGAAATTGAAGAAGTTGTAAAATATGGAGATAAAGATCATGTTTCTAGATTGGAAGACTTAATATTCTTAAGATGTTAATTCTCCCTAAAATTGATAACTCAACAAAATCTCATTCAAAATTCTAGACTATGTTTGTAGAAAGTGACAGGCTGATTCTAAAATTTATATAGAAAGGCAAAGTATCTAGGTAACCAAGGCAATTTTGAAAAAGAAAGACGATGTTTGAGGATTTACATCCCCTGATATCAAGACTTACTCTAAAGCTACAGTAATCAAAATAACATGGCAGTGCTGTGAGTCCAAACACCAGGAACACGTAAGAGAAAGTCCATAACCATTGTCAGTGGAGAAAGGATAGTGTTTTAAACAAATGGTGCTGCAAAAACTAGACATCCACATGCTAAATAATAAATCTAGATACAGATCTTATACTTTCCATAAAAATTAATTCAAAATGGATCATAGACCTAAATGTAAAGTGCACAACTATCAAACTTTTAAAAGATAGGAGAAAATCTAGGTGACCTTGGATTTGGTGGTGACTTTTTTAGATACACCAAAAGTGTGATCCATGAAAGAAAAAATTGATGTTAGACTTTATTAAAATTAAAATCAAAATCAAAGCACTGCACTAAGTAAAAGAAGCAGACACAGAAGAGTCCATACTTTGTGATTTCATTTATATGGAACTTGAAAAAGGTAAAACTATAGTAATAGAAAGCAGATCAATTGTTGCCAAGGGTTGAGGATCGGGAGAGGGCATTGACTGCAAAGAAGCATGAGGAATGTTTTGGGGTGCTGGAGATGTTCTGTACTGTGTATGGATTGACTCACACATTTGTCAAAATTTCACTGCATTATACACTTAAACCAAGTGAATTTTATGATAATTATACTTCAACGAAGCAAATTATTTTTATTTTATTTTTTTTTGTTTTTTGTTTTTTGTCTTTGTTTTTTTTTGAGACAGAGTCTCACTGTGTTGCCCAGGCTAGAGTGCGGTGGCGTCAGCCTAGCTCACAGCAACCTCCAACTCCTGGGCTCAAGCAATCCTCCTGCCTCAGCCTCCCAAGTAGCTGGGACTACAGGCATGCGCCACCATGCCCGGCTAATTTTTTCTATATATTTTTAGTTGTCCAATTAATTTCTTTCTATTTTTGGTAGAGATGGGGTCTCACTCTTGCTCAGGCTGGTCTCGAACTCCTGAGCTCAAACAATCCACCCGCCTCAGTCTCCCAGAGAGCTAGGATTACAGGCGTGAGCCACCGCGCCCGGCCCAAATTATTTTTAAATACATCTGTAAATGGTATTTCCATCACTGATGGATAATGTTTTCTTGCCAATGCCTACAATGTCCAGAATTCCATTTGAGGTTTTGATGCCATATAAAGTGAGTAGTGGAAGTCAGCTTTTATACAGCCAGCCAGCCAGCCAGCCGACACAGAGGGCCTACCGTGTGTCAGCCACAGTTTTAGGTCCTGGAAAATGAGAATATGAATAAAATATAGTTTTATCTTTGAAATCTTATAATAGCAAAATAAAACTATCATATTTAACATTTATGGTTGTGCATATTTTATACTGTTATTCTAAGCAATTTGTATATAATAACTTATTTAATTCTTTCAACAACCCTAAGATATGGATTGCATTATGAATTCCATTTCAGGAAGAGAGAAGCCAGATAAATTGCTCAGCTAGTAAATGGCAAAGCTGGGATTTGAACCCAGGCAGACTAACTCTACAGCTGCCCTGCCCAATACGGTAGCCACTAGCCACATGTGACTATTGAGTACTTGAAATGTGGTTGGCCTAAATTGAAACATGTTGCATGTGTAAAAATATATCCCTGATTTCAAACTTACTATGAAAAAGCAATGTATAATATTGCATAAATAATTTTTAATATTGATTACAGATCAAAATGATGACATTTTGCATATTTTGAGTTAAAATTAAAAATTATCGAATTAAGTTTACCTGTTTCTTTTTGCTTTTTAAATGTGGCTATGAGAGCATTCAAAATTATGTATGTGGCTCATGTTATACTTCTATCGGACAGCACTGCTCTAGATCCTGAGAATTTAGCTATCACATTCTATGGCTTTGGTGACAGACTTAAGAGCAATTATGAGATGATGCACGGGGGGCAAAATAGAGGTACGAGCAAAGTATTATGGGAGTATAAAAAGAAAACTGTCAATTCTGACCATGGCGAAAGAACCTAGGGAAGGTATTCCAGAGATCAATCCAGTCGCTGTGACTCACGTTTGTATAACATCTTGTATTTCACAAAACGACTTCATAAAAATGAATGTATTTCCTGTGCACACACATATGCACTCCGCGTCCTCCCACCCCATGCACACAGACACACACAGAGTAAACTAGGCAGGGCAGATATTATTGTCCCTGTTTTACAAGCAAAAGCTGAGTCTCACCCTTTCTCAACTGATGTCAAGTCACAGCTTGACATCAGCCACGGTGGTGGTATTTATACTACTGAAATTGGCAAACACTACAGAAGAAGGCTTTTCCCCGTCAAGGGCCAGCTTAGTAGCATATCACCGGATGGACAGTAGTGGGTATAGTGGCCACTGGCTCTAGTGGGAAGCACCTACTAAAGCTCTGGTTCGGTCACTGACTGCATGAACTTGGGCAAATCACATAAACGACATTTTTTACTATGAACAGGAAAACTTAAATTTCAAATGGTAAACAAATCAAATTTCAAAGACTAGAAGCAGAGTCTTGAGCCCCCATCTTGTCTCCACCACCTATTACCATGAAACTTGAGAGTTCCCTGAGCTTTCTCCCAACCTTTGTTTCCTTATCCGTAAAAGAAGGGTGATAGCAAGCCAGGCATGGTGTCTCATGTCTGTAATCCCAACACTCTGGGAGGATGAGGCAGTACTAGGAGTTTAAGACCAGCCTGAGCAAGAGTGAGACCCTGAAAAATAGGGAAATTACCTGGGCATGTGCCTGCAGTCCCAGCTACTCAGGAGGCTGAGGCAGGCAGATCGCTTGAGCCCAGGAGTTTGAGGTTGCAGTGAGTTATAATGATGCCACTGCACTCTAGCCTGGGTGACAGAGGGAGACTGTGTCTCTAAATAAATAAATACAAATAAAAATAAAAAAGGATGATAGCAGAGCCTACCCCAAAGGCTTTTGTTTATTGGAGTTATACCTAAAGATATTTAATGTATTTCAAAGTGTAACAGAAAAATTTTAAATATTGATTAGTTCATTTTAAAATAATAAAGCTATTACATGTTAATATAAATAACATATTTTAATGAAAAACAGCTACATTTTCCAAAACAAAAATTTAATGAGAAGAATTGTTTTGCCTTTTTACTAATTTGTTTAATGTCTGGCTAACTAGAAGACAACTGGATTCTCATATCTGTTATATCTCATTTCTCATATCGAAGAATGCCAGGGTCCCAGAACTGCACTTTCAGAACTCCTGGCCTAATATAAAGCACTCAGTGGCTGTTAGTCATTTTTATTCATAGATTCCATTCCACTATGGATCATCGCTAGTGTCAAATGAGAGTATGTATTTTTAAAAGACTATGAAATCACGACCAGCTTACAATGTGAAAAACTCCAGTCTGCGATGTTGGTGCCTACTCTATTTATTTTCTTTCACCAATTGAAATTTAAATTCTTGAAATGAACTTATCGCAGCCCTACTTTGCTATTTAATGGCCTAGAACTGAATTCGTACTCAGAAATGCTTATGGAAGAAAGAAAAGGTAGGAGAGAGACAGAGAATGGAAGGAAGAAAGAAGGGAGAAAGGAGGGAAGGAGGACAGGCAGGCAGGTTGCCCGACTTCTAAGATTTCTTAAAAGGCTTAGGGAACTGCTGATGGAGACATTGGCTTAGCTCTTTCCTCCTAAGACGCACAGACTCTAGAAGTCCTGGTAGGTATCCTCAAAAGTGGGCAATCACCAAAGCAATATATAGTGCTCACCAGGGAAAGCAATTTGATTCCTGGGGATCCAAAGCCCAAGCGCTACCCAACTGGCCCTTCATGGGTAAGGCACCAATTTGAGTCCCTTCCCTACTGCAGAGAAATACAAGGAATACGGCAGTTCCTCCTCATCTGTGGTGTCAGCTGAGGTCTGAAAACAGGTGAGCACAGTGTAATAAGATATTTTGAGAGAGAGAGACCATATTCGCCTAACTTTTATTACAGTATATTATCATAATTATGCTATTTCATTATTAGCTATTGTTCATCTCTTACTGTGTCTAATTTATAACTTAAACTTCATCACGGGTATGTATGTATAGGAAAAAACATAGTATCGAGTTTGGTACTATGCACAGTTTCAGGTATCCACTGGGGGGTCTTGGAACATACCCCTCATGGATAAGTGGGGTCTACTGTAGGCAAAAGATTCAGCATGAAATTTGCTGTGGGTCTTGTGATGGTAAAAAAGTTATAGTAGGTATATTCAGAACTTAGCTCACACTGATTCGAGGAAAAAGAAAAAGTATTGGTTCACATAAAAGTCCAGGTCTCACATGAAGAGAGGGTCCTCTCTCTCTCCCCTTTCCCACCACAGACCCTGCCTTGCTTTTTTCTCGGAAACTCCTAGAGACAATTCTTAACTGCAAGAAGTCCCAAAAGAAAGCTCTTTCTAGCAGCCCAAACAAGTCTTGATTCGTATCCATCCACACAGTAATGCAACAGTACTGAATATAATTAAATTATTAGTGATCTAAAAGTATTTCTAGCTGCCTTAGGCTCATTGTTTTGAAATTTATTGGGCATTACATTAAAATATGAAGAACGTCCGTTTATAAGCTGCTATAAATCAATTCATCCAAGGTATCCATCCAAGGTAACTGATCACTATGTCTGCAAATCTAATCTGCGCACGCATGATTAGCAAAATTTGTTAGGGAGATAGACATTGGCCTGGTCTCCCTCTAATCTAGCAGGATAGAGGCCCAAAACATAAACAACAACAAAAAAAACACTTCTTGCTCATGAGTCACACTGTGCCTTGAAAGAAAGATATATTTCCTGTTTCATTAAAATTTATTATGTTGGACAATCATAAGATGTTTACTAGAGTCTGGCCTCTGCAATTTATTGGCACCTTGGGGAATAGAAATACTCTCCTGCAAACTGAAGTATCGCAATGGCATTTAATAGCCTTGTTTGACATCATCAGTTTGGGTTTATCACATCTGGCTCATTTTGAAAATTATTTCACATTAAATGAGTTACCTTTTAAGAGGGGAATGAAGGAAGAAAGGGAGAGCAATCTTTTAATAAAAAAATGTAAAACTCAGCTAATTAGGAAAAAAATGTTTCTAATCCAGCTCTATAAATTTGGCCCAAATTAAAAATTTTTAAAAAGCAGACCAGCTGGAAAGCGATAAAGCATATCTGCTTCTGATCCGCACCACTCCCAGCTGCTGTTTTAAGGGTTTGGCAAAACCAGCCCTTGTACAATAAGTCCACTTCTTCGATTCCTAGAGACATACAGCCTTTTTCGAACTTGGATGGTGACTTCATAAAGAGTGCTGTTGTTTTATTTGCTCTCAATTAATCATGCTCGACTGTAAACAAAGTGTCTGTTTTAGTTCTGGTGACAATTACCCACTTGTCAACAGCTCCCTCAAGTACCTTCAGCATCTGGCTACAGCAGGAAACCTCTACATCAAAACGAATGGTCGTCTCAGTAAACTCAGGATTCCATCAGCAGCCAGGATTATATGGTAACGAATGTCATCTAGGCACCTTGATGAGTATACATATCATCAGAGGATAAAGTGTTTCTCAGGACATCCTTTCTCTCCGTGTTTACTTTGGCAAAAAGAAAATGGTTCCAACTTGGGACCCTTGGAGAAAGGAGCTGAGGGGATAAGGTCCGGGAGGCTGGTGAGGGATGGGTCTGCGACTTCAGATATTTCTACAAACTATCAAACACATGATGACAGCTCGAGAAGTTGCTGAGAAATCTGTCTCTCCATTAAGAATGTCTCCATTAGTTACATTCCAAGAGATCAACAGAACCAAACTGTGTTATCATTGGTGGTAATCTGTGTGAGAAATGCATAGAAAGTTTTGCTGCAGTTTCACTAGGGTTTGCAAATGGTATGACTTTGCCCACTGCTCAAATACCTCTTTTCCTTTGGGATGACTTCCCTCTCCCTCCACCCCCATTTAAAATGTGTAGAGAAGAGATAGGGGCAAGTCACTGCTAAAGTCATTAATATTGTGACAGCAATAAAACCGTTTTAAAGGCAAAACAAATGTTACGTTTGGTGGTTTGTTGATGGGGAATGACTGATATGTTCCCTGGAGCTCCCCTTGGAGAAAGGAGCCACAGAAAATTAAAGTGAACATTGATGCTATATCCATTTCTTTTCTTTCACCCTCGGGAGGGAAAGAAGTCATACACATCATGTGGGGAGAAGAGCTGGGGGCTCTGACCAACCAGTCCTCAAGGAGAACGTGTGGGTTATTTACTTAGATTTTATCTCCTCGAGATTCATCCACACCCATTGCGAAACCGAAGAGATTCAAATCACTTGGCACCACTCCCTCGAAGTTGGATTTCTGGGTGAGGAATGGGAGTCGTGGCGAGGATGCAGACGACCAAGGGCAACCAAGCGGCCAGCACTGCCAGGCCAGAGTCTCGATGCATCAAAAGTGGCCCAGAGCCGACGCCAAATCCGGCAACCCTGACGTCCTTCGCGCTGGGAACCGGGCCGGGACCGCGGGATCGGTCCTGCAAGGGCCCCGGAATCGCTGCTGATACCGGCTAAGGTGGATGGGCGGGGTGGGGGAGCTGGACCAAAGAAGAGGCTGCTTCGCTCCGCTTTCTGACAAAAGCTAATCAATCTAACTGCACGTAATTGATTTTAATGAGGAGGGGTGTGGTTCTTCTCGTTAACGACTGCCCCGAGTCATCAGCCCGCGCGGGCGGCCGCTCCGGGGGCTGATCTCTGCCTCTCTTGGCGAGCCAGCGCGTCGCCACTCGTGCTCCCGCCACGCCGCCTGGCTCTGGGCCCCTGAAGAACCAGGAGGCCTGAGACCCGGGATCCTGGCCGGACCGCCGCCCCGTTTCACCTGGTAATTTATGCACAATTAATTGAGATATCTTTTATACTTGATGTGTTGCCAAATTAATGCCTAATTTATGTAATTAGTCAATTAACTCTAATTCCAGCGTATGTTTCCAATGCCCAGAAGGTGTTCTGTTTCCCAGGTACTTATTTTGATGTCACGAAATGCAGCTGATTAATTTTACATGCATATTAATTTGGGATCTCTTTAGCAGTTCCCTTTGTGCAAGTAATTTTAATATTTGTCTTTGTAACCTTTTGGGGTAGGGTGAGGGAGGCGCAGGTGGGTGTGAGCAGCACGTGGGCGCGAACGTGGATGGTGCCTGAGGGTGGCCCCACGGCGGGGCGGTGTTAGGCTGAGGCCCCAAGTGGCGGTAGGGCGCAGGGGCTGCGCTCAGCCGGCCTTAGGGGCGTTGCTGTTACTGACTCCGCATAGTGCATTTTGCGCTCGCCCTGCGGAAACAGACTTAGCGCAGCGAGGTGGAGGCGCCTGGGTGCACTGACCGAAACCCCAGGGCACTTCCAGGGTCCCCGGACAAATCGGTCCTCGCGCAGTCATCCCCACTCCTGAGAGCGAGTGAGAGGCTTTAAATTTTTTCTTTCTTTCTTTTTCTTTCTCTCTTCTCTTTTTTCTTTTTTTTCTTTTTTTCTTTCAGTCCTGAAAGACGACTCAGATTTCCAGGCCAGTCCAGGGAGTCGGAAAGCGAATGGGCTGCTCGGCGGTGGCGGCCCTTCCTCTCACATCCCGCAGCTTCCGGTGTGCTGGGACCCCGAGCGCCTGAGCTCCGCAAAGCTGCCTGCTGGACCGAGAGGGGAACTGCGCCTCCTTCTCGGCTGTGCGAGCCGCCATCTGTCCTCTCTGGCCCGGAGCAAAGACTAAGCAGGGCGAAAGTTTGCTTTCCAAGTTATTGGGTGACACATTAAAACTTTTATCCTTTTCGGACAAATTAATGAGCAATTTAATTAATAAAATCAGAGAGTAGTGTAAGTGCTATGATAATGAAGTTAAATGAGTGCACAGTAAAATATTCACTAATCCAGCGCATTGCCAAATACCCCCTTAATTCTGCTTAACACTAAAAGGGTTTTGAGCACCATAATGAGATTCCTCTGTCTGCTAATTAATTGACACGCTCCTGAATATTCATATGAGCTAGCACCAATACGTTCCTAATTGCACCGTGGAATAGATCTCAGAGGAAAGTAAATCGCCATAGACTTAATTAAAATAATGTATTCCAGATCCAGGACCGGGAAAGATGAGACATTTGCCTTCGAGCGCGCTAAGAAAGTGGCACCTGGTTGGTGGAGGGGAGAGATATCAAACGTCAGCGCCCGGCCTGAAATGAGCCGCGTGGGACGCGCAGGGAGGGCGTCCAGCTTCAGAGAGCAGCAGCCACGCTCTGTCCAAACCCGGCGGCTCGCGAGGCCGCGGCTCCTGGGTGCGCCGGTGCTCCGGCTGAACTCGCGACGTTGCCCTTCCGGAGGAAGTGGCGGATGGGCAGAGAGTCCAGGACCCCGGCCCAGGGCCTTTTCTTTCCTCCCTATGGTCCCCTGGCTGGTCTGAAATGCTGTCTACGTGGGGACACGTGGGGAAACGTCGTCGGTCCGGAAATTCCTAGGGATACTTTTTCCAGGGGTAGCTGATGCCGCAGCCGCCCCAACTCTCCCAACCCAGGCTGCGATCTAGGAGTCGTCTCCGGCGCTTCTCTTTGGGGAAGGGCCACGGCTGGGGGAGGATGCCTGGATCCTGGGAGGGGCACTGTCCTCTCTCTCCCGGGTCCCACTCCCTCAGGCAGCTCTGCGGTCTCCAAAACCTCTCGGCTAAGCTCCCGGGCGCAATATCTCTTTCTTGGAGAGTCCAGTGACGGGGCGCATTCCAGCCCAGCTTACCTCGGCGGGCAGGAGGGACACCCAGGCTGCGGACCCTGTATCTGGGCTCCACCGCAGAGCCAGTTTCACCAGACCATGCGAGTGATATAAACTCTCGTTCCTGGGAAAGACGAGCCCACCCCCCCACCTTTTGGGGGGGGAAAATCACCACAGGTTAGAAACTAAAAAGAGTTTATTTGAAAGCATACAAATGCATATTTATTATACACATGTAGGCATTAACAATGTAAATTACACCGCCAGCAGTTGCTGGTTGTTTATTCATTAGATCTTTAGAAAATCTACATTGCCTGCAGACAGCGTGATGATAATGTGAGATACACAAGCAGTTTACATAACCAACTTCGACGCGGAGCTCTGCGCTCTGTGGCTCCGAGTCATCAACAGGTCGCAGGGAAGCGGACGCAAAGGAAAACCTAAGTTGCTGACAACTACCGAAAATCTGGGGAACCTATGAGGCCCATGGCTCCCTCCGTCCTTTTGAAAAGGGGTACAAGGCTGGTATAGAAAGGGAAGCAACCGCCTCACTGTGTATGGTTCAGCTATTTCACCCCGCTTGTGTGTAGCTTTTCTTTACGAGTAAAAAGTCGGCTGAAAGAGGATGGAAGGGCGGAACGGAAAGATGGATATCCCCCCCAAGCTCCAGATATTCGGGAGCGCCCTTTAAAGACTATAAACTCGCTACTTTCGGGGGTGAGAAGTTTTGCTTACTGCCGGCGCGGGAAGAAAAGCCAGCCTCCCCCGGCGAAGGGAAGCCCTCGGCTCCACCAATCGCGCCTCCGGGGCCGTGTGAACAAACGGTTATCCACGCCAAAGAAAACCACCTGCTGGATCGGCCTTCTTGGGATTATTAAATACTCGGTGTTTCTAGAGTTACCCAAAAGATGGAGATGGCAATGCGCTTCAAGAGACAAGTGGCAGTGCAGACTTGATAGTTACTTTAAATTGATGAACATTTTAATGTAAATACATATTTCCAAAATTCCTTCCCAACACAAATAATAAAAATAAATGTAGGGGAAGCTTGTGTGTGTGCGGCGGGGGGGAGTCGCTTGTGTTTGGGCAGCGAGCGGTGTGAGCCACATCTGTAAGCGCCAAAGTCCGCTAAAAACTGCACGGATCCCACGAAGGTCGAGTTAAGGATTTGTCCAACTCTTCCCAGAGTGGCCGAGCGCTGCGCCGCGCAGGTGCGCCAGTGATGCCGGACGGGGGGTGTTTGTTTGGGTTTTCTGTTTCCAGCTTCCTCCCTCCCTCGCTCTCTTTTTTCCTTCTTTCCCTCCTTTCTTTCGGTTAGGCGGGCTGGGTAAAGAAAGAAATGCCCTGAGGATCCGGGACAGACTGCGCTGCTGGCAATGCCCGGAGTTAGTTTTCAGACCTAAAATCTGGTGTCCACACCGCTGCGGAATTAAAACTGGAAGCTGGGGGCGGGGGGGTGGGGGGGGAGGAAAGAGAGAACCGGGGTAGGGAGGACGAGGAAAGGGTAAGGAGGGAGAGACAGGGAGGGGCACCAGGGGCACAGATCTATCCCTGGGGCGCCGGTAAGCCCTCGGGACAACCTGGTGTCCCCTCACTGACAAGCGGTGTCAGTTAACTGTAACCCACCAAGGGTCAGCAAACTGAGCCCTGGTGCTGCTCGAGCGCCCACAGCAAGGACCCGCTGAGTGCCGGGCTGCGCCGCGGGGGGCCGGCACCTTGCGCTGGGACTGCAGAGGCAGAGCCCTGGTTCCAGGTGAGCCCTGGAAGAGCGGAAGGCCCGGGCCGCGCGGGGGCGGCCAGCAGCTAACCGCGCCGCAGGCCCCGGCAGGCCCCGCCCCTGGGCATTCTTCGCCCGGGGAGGCCAGTAAGGCTCAGCCGCTTTCTTTCTTTTCCCTCTTTCTTTTTCAAACCCGCTTTGTGGGTGGCAGCTCTGCGGGGGACTCATGGAAACAAGAAAACAAAAAGCCGAGAGAGAGAGAGAGAGAGAGAGAGAGAGAGAGAGAGAGAGAGAGATGAATCATCATCAAATAGTTTTAACCTTTCCAGGAACACAGCGAGTTATTACATCGGAAGGCCGTAGTGGTCTTCAGCGAAACCTGCTTCTACCATTAAGAAAACACATACTGCACACGTCCACCCTGGTTAAGCTCTCCTCCCCGGTCAGCCTGAACAAACAAAGCAGAAGCGCTGGGTTTTAAGGCTTAAGACCCACAGGTTATCCGGTTCAAAACAAATTAAAGCAGGGGGGGTGCACCAAAAACTATATATTATAGATGCAAAATATTCTTCATTTCAGATGTCTGTAGGACCCCCTCCCATGGGTTTTATTCAAATTATGAGCAAAGTGCATTTTAGCCTACTTTCCAGGATTTCCCTTAATATCCTATGGCGATCAATATCTTATTTTTTCCAAATAATACATTAGAAGGAACTTAAAACCGTTTTCCCACTGATTGGAAGCTTTAAAAACACTTTATAAAGCTAAAAATCACCTTCCTGTTTCTGCTTTTCCAAAATTCCTCCCCTCAAAATAACATTTTAAGGGTGGGTGCCCAGCCAAAGATACTGTTTTCTTTTAAATTTTTTTTTGAGCAAACCAACAGTTTTTGACAAAGAAAATTGATATGAAAAGCATAGGGTGATTTTTCTCTCCCAACCCCCCCCCCCTTTAGAAAGACCCTTTGCTCCACCCCGCTATTAAACAAAACACAATACCTTTTTCTGGGTGGTACTGCACAGAAGTTGATTCAGTTTTGACAATGTTGTTTAGCTATCATTTGCTATTTTGAATGAATGGGAGCAATCCCCCCTTTTACAACATTTGTTTCCTATTATGGAGAGGTGCAGCAGTTGAGGGCAGACATGTGAAAGTGGCTGTTTGATTCTCTTTTTCATCTCCCTGACCCTGCTTTTGTCCCTTCTCACCCTGGGAATGTCACGCCTCGCTACTTCACTTTGAGATGCTCAAGAAAGTGGCTTTGTTATTCCCTTTTAGACATACACGAAATTGTTCTCATTCCCCCCGCTGTAAAAGATACTTCACATTGGGACTCGGTTCACAAGTGCAATGCAATTTGGCTTAGTCCAACCTTTGTTCTGCTTGTACAAATGAGCGAACAGTGCACACATTATACAGTTGATCTACTGCTGTCTTAACCCCAGAGTTAGGGGCTGGGAGAAAAGCAAGTTAATCCCTTCAATACCAAGGTGGCTTTAGCAATATTTCCTCCGATAATAATAATAGATTTGAATTGCTTCTTCTATTTCACACAGTGCAGAGCAAAACTTACGGGGAGGGTTTAGCTACAACAAAAATCCTTCCACCAACCTTTTGCAAATAATTTTTTAGACAAATACATTTGTGGACTTGGTAATGCCCAATTTAAAGCTATGCAATTGTTTGTGCAAAGGAGGGATTTGACTTGGAAACTAAGATTTTAAAGCGTCAACGTCTCAGAAAAAAAAAAAACCACAGCCAAGCAAACATCAAACGGTATTTAGCAAAGATTCCAAAGAGAGAGCATTGTGCTGAGCAGGGAAAGAGTTGTTTTCACAGGCATTGAAATTGCCTGCTCACTATGGGGGTGGAGGAGGCACTGCTTGGGGATGGTGGGGTGGGGGGGGAGGGGCGTCAAGCTGGACTAGCACTGGACTCTGGCTACAGTTCATTTTTAGGTATATGATGGAGGGGAAACTGGGCCTTCCATATTCTCCGAATTGCAGCAGCTGCTTGAGATACACTCTTAAAGTGTGCCAGGGTGTTGCCACTCCCTTTCCCCCCAACCCCAAGCAAAACACACATTTAACTCCAAGTGCCCAGCTACAACCAGAGGCCCTACTCATCTGTGAGCAAGTTCTCCTAGTGGGGACTAAGGAGGGGACAGCCTTGAGGTCAAGCCCCGGGTTTGGATGGGAGTAAAGAGTGAGCAGGAGGTGGAGACTCTTGCCTTTCTGAGAACCCAGTTAGATTGGGCTAGGAGGGGAGAACTGATTATAGGCAATACACTTCTCATCAAAAGTTGTTTTCAACCTCTTTGTTAAGAGTTAAGGTCCAACTCTCATGGTAGCCCAGTCACCAACTGATGACATAGACGGTTTCGAAGTTCCCTGGCAGACATTCTTTCCCACTAGTTGGAAAAAGTGTGCTCTTTTAGCAGCATGGTGCAGGGGGCGCTGGCTGGGGGGTATGGGGGTGGTTTGGAGTCCTGGTGGGTATGGAGTCCTTTCACTGCCGGTTGGTGACAAGCACCAGAGCGGAAAGTGTGTCCCCTCCCCCGCCTCTCTCCCTTGGGCAGTTTGATTTCCCGCCAGACTGGGTCCCAGTGGCCAGGAAGAGGGGGCTCAAACTCCTGGGGCAGTCACGGGAGAGTCGTGGCAGATAGGTTCCCCCAACACGCGCCCAGCCGGGTGCCAGGATCTGCGGCTTTGGAACCAGCAAGTCGGTGCCATGCGGTGCCCCCAGGACAGAACTCCTGGGGGCGCGCGGGTTCCCTCTGGTCCCGAGATCCAGAACGTCAAAGCCAGGCCGTGTGGTGCTGGGGGGTTGGCGGGGGAGGCGTGCAGGTTCCGAGGACAAACAGCCTTCTGGACACTCCGGACGGTATTTTTTTTAATTGACCGCTGCCAGGCTGAGGTGGTTTGTTTTAGTGCTGAACACCCCGGGAACAAAATCCTTTCGAAAAGAAAGCTAAGTCGTTTCACGCCACCCAAGTGCAGATTTGGTGAAGAATGACCGCTGGGACGAAGCGGCGCGGCGCGTTGGCGCGGGTTCCCGGAGCGAGCGCCGCACCCGGGCAGGCGCGGGAGGCGGCCCGGAGAGGGGGGGCCGCGCAGAGGAGACCCGCACGGCCCCGAAAGCCGGACATCCGCGGCGGGCCAGCCCCAGACCCTCTCCCCCCGGCACGCTTCACTGCCGGCTTGGTAGAGAAGACGGAAAAGCGGAGCGGAGCGCAGGGCAGGGGTGAGATCAGACGGGGGAAGAGCCGGGAGAGCGCGGGAGCGCTCAGAGGGGAGCGCGGGGGAGAAGGGGACGCCCCCGGGAGGAGGGGAAGGACCGGGCAAACAGCCTCCGCCGAACCGCTCCGGACAGCGCAGGGTTATTTCGCTTTCCTAGTGGGGACGACGGGTATTTTTTTTTTTTTTTTTTTTCTTGGCACCCAGGAAACCTTCGGAAGCTGCCGGGGACTTTCCCTCCACCGCCCGTCAATGTTTGGTAACTATTAACAAACCAGGCACGTTATTTTCTGGAGTGTGCGTGGAGGGGCTGGCGGGGGCCGGGGAAGGTTTTCCCCTCCCGGAGCCCCCGCCCCCGAGTCCCAGCCCCCACCCTTCACGCACACACACACCTGCTTGACAACAGAAGGAATCAAAATCAATATTGTGTTTGTCACCCCTGTCTCCTTTTTACTCCCTCCAGCAGCCCGGGTGCCACTGAAGCGAATTGTGGATTTATGGAGGGAAATTAGCATAAATTATTACGAAATCTGTAGCCGTGTGTGGTCCAGCTTGTGGGAAAAGAGGCTATTGCGAACTCTCCAAGCAGAAAGGTGGTCGGCGGTGGGCTCCGCGGAGGCGATGAATGGCTATTGCACGAAAGAGATTTCCATTTGGTTTGCACATGGGTATAATTGACTTATGTGTATTTTATACAGTTTTCCCAACAACTTCCTAAGCCTCCGGGTCGGATGTGCCTCCCCCCCACCTCAAGCTTCTGTTTGCTTTGGGTTCTGTACAATAGACTCCGATGCACTTTTCAAGATTTCTGGAAAGTGCTCCTTCTCTCTTCCTTTTCATAATACCAGTCTTAAAATGCTGTAAATAGCATCCAAATCCTCCCTCCCGCCCTTGGGCTTTGTAGACCTCCAGCAGGAACCAAGATGAAACTTTGTAGCAAAGCACATGTTTTAAATGCGCATCCCACAACTTCTCTCCCCATCCAGGGCAAATTTGTGCTGTTAAGTTGGGTTTACTTAATTAACCCTGGGCATGGGGAATGTGCCTAAACTCCTATCCGCATCCTAGCCAAACCTTAAAAATTCCTACTTGTATTGTCACATGGTCCAAACTTGGGGGTGACAACTTTCCAGGGGAGATAAACAAAGATTTATTCCAACTTGTTTTTTTTTTAACCCAAACGTTTCCACTCTTACAATTTAGTTAATCTTCTGTTTACTCTGAGCAATGATTTCGACAGGCATACAATGACCCTTTGCAAAGCAACAAAATGTCAATTGCTAAAATAAGAAAACGCCTCTCTCTCACGATTCCCCACCCTCAACACGCACCGTACCGGGTGAAAAAGAATCCTCCTGGCTGTCGCTGGGGAAACGGAGACCTTTCACTCCTGTAGTTCGACATCCCGAATCCAACCACCCATAATATTTTATCTCTCTCTACATACCAGTATGAACTGATGCACATATGTGCTAAGAGGATACTAAAAATCCTTGGGGGACTTTTGTGCTGGCACCTTTCCAACCCAGGAGCGCTCGCACCTTGTCCACAGGAACTGTGCGTTTTGTACGTCCGAGGCCAACCGTAGCCTGGACAGCACCTTTCCATTCCGGGAAACACAAGCATTGTCTCTATTCCTCATCAGGATTCCTCAGCCTCCCGGGTCCTTTGGACCCCCTAGCTCCTCCCACCCCCGGACCCGAGCGGAATCCGGCCGCACCCAGTAGCCCCCCAGACGCCGCACCTCGTTAGGAGCTGAAGCGCGCGCAGCTGGAACCAGTGCGGCTGCCTCCGGCCGAAGCTCGGCCGAGGTTCCACCGGAGTCCAACTGGTTTATCTGCGGAGAAGGGCAATACATTTATCTCCCCTTCTCGAGCCATGCCCCCAGGGATAGGTCAACGTCCCTCCCCCAACCCCTCGCACCCACCTCCTCCCTCTGGTTATTTTTTCCGAATTAAGAAGGTGACATTATTCTTTTCTTCAAGCACTTCTGTTAATATTGAAAAACGTGCGCTTGCATCTAAAGCAAGGCAGCCCAGACGCAGGAGCCATTTCAATATTAATGAAATTGTTTAATCTCCTAAATTCATCGTGTTTAAGTTACGTTTTGGTGAGTTATTGACCACCTCTGAAACTGTGGTTAATGAAGTTGTGTGTGTGCGCGTGTGTAAGTTGTGTGTGCGTGTGTGTGTGTGTGCGCGCGCGCTCTGAAGGATTTTTATGCTAACCCCAAACAGCTCCACTAATAATGCTCTAATATCACTTAAAGTGTTGAAACTTCACACGCAGAACTCCCACCACCGCCACCTCTTCCAGGAAAGAAAAAAAAAAAAAGTTCTCACATTTCTGGACTTTGAAGATGATTCTGTGTGGGCTGTAGGTTTCGAGTTTTTAACAACGCGGTAAAATGAAAAATCTTTTTTTAGAACCATAAATAAGTCTGAGAAATGTGCAGAAACCCGTGGGAACTCCTGGCGTCTACTCATAGACTGCATGCATGCAGGCGGAATCGACTATTTATCTCATAGCAATTTGATGATGATGACGACGACGGCGACGATGAGGATAATGATAATAATAATGATTCATTTAACCCTCCCAAAGCGGATCCGATCAGAAGGGAGCCGGCTGCCCGCACCAGGCGGAGTGACCCGAGGCACATCCCCCACCCCCCCAAAAGGAAAAACTCACTGGTTCTTTGCAAGTCTTACAAGATACACTGGTGTTTTAGTGGGACCGCAGGTAGCTTTTTCTAGGCACCCCAAACCCTAAACGAGGGTGGGGGGTCGGGGTGGGGGGTGGGGTGGAGTTCCGGCTGTAAAATGCAAACTTCCAGGAAACTCCCGACTCTTAAAATTTCAAACCCCCTGGGAAAAGCAAGCGGCCCTGAGGTTTATCTGGTGATAAAGTGTGTCGAACGAACTTAGGTCCTCTCCAGGTCCCCACACCGTTTGCCCCAGCGGGTCCCTGAGCCTCCATCTTGCGTCCAACCAAATTTCTGGGGGACTTTTAAAGCAAAGACCTTGACTCTTCCCCCAGATCTACTATCTTAAATTTTAAAAATTTGGCCAATACATTTAGATTTAAAAAACGGGCTCTTAACATGAGGATGTCTCATTACATTTTGTAAGTATTTTTTAAAACCCCATCATTTTTGTACAGCTACATACCCAACTGTGCAGAGAGTTAAGGCAGCAGCCTAGGAAGGTCAAATCAAACTTCGACTTGATTCTTGGAGGACTGGGGCGGGGGGGGAAGGGTATGTTTCGTTATAATAACCCATGCAAACAACCCCGTGCAGTGCCAAGCGCAGGAAAAGGGTCGGCATCGGGGAAAAGCCGTGCCTCAAGTTAGCTAACAATACAAACCCGCTGCAATGCAGAGGAAACAGAATACCCCAGCCAAGCAATTTCCATGCCAAACATCATCTGCGCGGCAGCTCCGTCTGCGAACGTGAGTGGTCGCCTGGCTCCCTGCTCCGCGGCCACCGCCTCCTCGTACCTTCACACGGCGCACACCGGCCGGCGCGTCCCGCTCCCCGCCGGTGGCCGAGGCTCTTCCCCCTCGCCCAGTCTGGAGCTGGAAGTGATTCCTATTGGCCAAGGTGTCCATGTAAATAGGTGTGAAAGAAACCAGAGCCGGCCGGGCTCTCCCCTCTCGCTCAGTCCCCTCCCTCTGCAGCCCCGCTCCCCCCCTCCCCTCCTCCTCCCAGGGCGATTGTCATATGATAGCTAAGAAGTGGCACATTAATGAAGCGCCGCTACAGGGGTCTTTTCTGCTCCTGTCACCGCTTAAAACTATCAGATGGTTCGAGGGAGGACATGGAGGCAGCCACCTAGCGCAGCCGAGCCTCGGAGCCCACAGCAGCGCCCTCCGGAGCCCCGAGGCCGCCGCTGCCACCGTCCGCGCCGGGACTCCGCAGCCGAGCTCGGCCGCCCGCAGGACGCAGGGCCGGGAGCGCCGCGGACCGGGCGGCGCAGGACGCTGCGTGGCTGAGCTCTAGAGCCGGGTGCGCGGAGTCCAGCCCAGCCGGGACGCTGCGCGCGGGCCGCGAGCCGCAAGGGACGGGGCGAGCTGCGGCGCCATCCTGGATGCGGACGCGCAGCTTGGAGCAACTTTAAGGTGAGCAGCTCTCTGTTCCGTCCCTGCCCCCTGTCCTTACTCCAGGCCCGACTCCCTTCCCTGCCGCCCTCGCGCCGCTCGCCGGCTTCCCCTCCTGCGCCCCCTGGCTGGGCCCCACTTAAAGCGCAAAGTTGCTGGCGAAAGCGCGGGCGCCGGCCGATCCAGCGCCCCGGCCCCTACCCCCGACCCCCGACCCCCGAAGTCCGTTACTCGGCCCGGCCGGCCTCGCGGTGTCTCTGTGCATCCATGCTGCCTCCCCTCATTGCCTCGCCCTCCCCAGATCCCAGCAGTCCGCCGGCCCGCGCGGACCCAGAGCGAGAGGAGGGCGACCAAGAAGATGCCCCGGCCCGGCCGCAACACGTACAGCGACCAGAAGCCGCCCTACTCGTACATCTCGCTGACCGCCATGGCCATCCAGAGCTCGCCCGAGAAGATGCTTCCGCTGAGCGAGATCTACAAGTTCATCATGGACCGCTTCCCCTACTACAGGGAGAACACGCAGCGCTGGCAGAACAGCCTGCGCCACAACCTGTCCTTCAACGACTGCTTCATCAAGATCCCGCGGCGGCCGGACCAGCCGGGCAAGGGCAGCTTCTGGGCGCTGCACCCCAGCTGCGGGGACATGTTCGAGAACGGCAGCTTCCTGCGGCGCCGCAAGCGCTTCAAGGTGCTCAAGTCCGACCACCTGGCGCCCAGCAAGCCCGCAGACGCGGCGCAGTACCTGCAGCAGCAGGCCAAGCTCCGGCTCAGCGCGCTCGCGGCCTCGGGCACGCACCTGCCGCAGATGCCCGCCGCCGCCTACAACCTGGGCGGCGTGGCGCAGCCTTCGGGCTTCAAGCACCCCTTCGCCATCGAGAACATCATCGCGCGGGAATACAAGATGCCCGGGGGGCTCGCCTTCTCCGCCATGCAGCCCGTGCCCGCTGCCTACCCGCTCCCCAACCAGTTGACTACCGTGGGCAGCTCGCTGGGCACAGGCTGGCCGCACGTGTATGGCTCCGCGGGCATGATCGACTCGGCCACCCCCATCTCCATGGCGAGCGGCGACTACGGCGCCTACGGCGTGCCGCTGAAGCCGCTGTGCCACGCAGCTGGCCAGACGCTGCCTGCCATCCCCGTGCCCATCAAGCCCACGCCGGCCGCCGTGCCCGCGCTGCCCGCGCTGCCCGCGCCCATCCCCACCTTGCTCTCGAACTCGCCGCCCTCGCTCAGCCCCACGTCCTCGCAAACGGCCACCAGCCAAAGCAGCCCCGCCACCCCCAGCGAAACGCTCACCAGCCCGGCCTCCGCCTTGCACTCGGTGGCGGTGCACTGACCCGCGGACGCCCGCGCCCCCTCTGGCTCCCCTCCCCGCCACCTCGCTCGCCTCCCCCGGACCGCACCTGCCCGGCCCTCCCCGACCTGGGACCGCCGCCCCAACTTGTCCCCTTCACCCTCCGCCAACCGTCCCTCCCCCAAGAGAACTTTGTTTTGGACCCGGGAGACGAAACACAGACTCGCAGACGGGCCGGGAGGCGCGTGGGAGACGTCCTCGCCCCGACAACGAGGGGTGGCAGCGGCCGCCCGAGCCACGCCGCCGCGTCCCGGCGCCCCCGAAACCTCCTCCCACCACCCGGCGGGGGACATCCTGCCTCCCGCCTTCGCCGAGGAAAGCGCGTCTTCTCTCGGGATCGGCGGCGCTCCGAACTCTGCCGTAGTTTCGAGACCAGAGAAACTGCCTCAGAGGTTTCCTGGACAGGCCCCCCCCCCCAGCACCCCCCCGGGGGGCTGCAGCGCACAGCCGAGGGCCGGACCTCTCTGCGTCTTGGAAAACTGCTGCGGAAAGGAGCCGCCAATCTTCCTGCCCCGCTCGCCTCCGCCCATCCGGGCAGAGCGCAGCGTCCCGGGGTTGCGGCCCGGCCTCCCGGGCTTCCGCGGAGATTTTTTGTGTTTTGTTTTGGGTTTTGTTTCCTGCGGAGGCTCCAGGCGCTGAGAGTTAGGGGAGAGGCTGCCAAGCTGAGGAGGGGACGCTTGTCCTCTACACAAGCAAAACAAAACTAAAAGTAACCTTGTATTGTTTACAAAGCGCCCGGTGAAATGTAAACAGTGAGCTTGCATCTGTCTTGCAAGGCGGACGAGCGGGCCAAGCCCACTGTATAAGTACCTGTTGTAATGTGAATGTTTACCCTTCATTTCTGGCCAGGTTTAGGGGAGGGAAAGGGGAATGGGGAAGTTAATTGGGATGTTAACTTTCCAATTGCTTAGAGACTTTTTTAGCTATTTATTTTATTGTTGAAACAAAGAGAGAGAGAAAATGAAATAAGCCCAAACCAAGAAAGCATCAAGGGCAACCCTGGAAGAACTTAGATAAGCTGACTGGTGACATGAAGGGACGTCACTGGGTAGCTCTCTCACGGACAAGTCTTTCTGTTTGCTACAAGAACTTTTCCAAGAAGCTAAAGGGCTGCAAAGAGATGTAAATACTTGTGAATAGGAATGATTATACACTGTGCAAAATGCACTTTTGTTTGCTATATTCCTTTAGAGTCTTAGGTAATTTGCTGGAAAACGAACTATTGTTCTGGTGTGACCTGCTTAAGTTAAAAAAAAAAAGTTGTAGTGTCGTCAGAGCTGTAAAATTTTTACCTTTCATTTTTCTCCCTTCCTGTACAGAATTAGCATGGCATTTTAAATATTGATGTTCTTGTTCCCAGCATGCCTGTTTTAAGACAAAGGATTTTAAAAAGGTGTCTACCTTAAATTATGACCTAGTCCAAATAATATTTTCTCATTAAAACATGTAAATTCAAATTTTAGTTTTGTGTGTTTTTGAAGAGTTGCTACGAACGACAATTTTCCAAAAGATGGACGTAGTGCTTCCCTGAGCATGCTTTCTGCAATACACTGAGTACTTTGCCTTTTTCATGTCGTGTTGTGAAAACAGTCAAACCTCTTCTTGCGCACGTGCAGATTGTGGGAAAATTATTCAGACAGACCCTTGCAAGTATTTGTGCATAGGAAAAGAGGAAACAAACTATTTCTATTTTAGATCAGGTGCACAGGCATAGTTATGAAAGAAAAACTGTTATTGAAACAATATAGTACTTTATATGTATTTTTGTCTATCTTAACATATACAGTTTATGAAATATACAGCACTTATATAAATCTTATGTGGAAATCAGGTAGAAGTGATATGGAAATTTAAAAAGTAAAAACAGTCTTGTTTATTCAATGCCTATATTCTGATGCATCTTCTTTGGAGTGAGTATTCATTTCCTTGCTCCTTTAAATTATTGCAGTTGTTGAAATTCTTTTTTTAGACATTACCTAAAGGTTCACCTTACATGCCTAGAAACATGTTCACTTCGAACTGAACAGCTTTCTTTCAGTCCTTTATGTGGGAAATAATGCTTGATGCATTTCTTTTAAAGATGTGAATGAAGTTACTTCAAATGCCTGACTCTAAGTATTTGCTTTTCTTCAGATTTTTGCAGAGAATTAAAATTTGCCAAGAATTTATGGCTCAAGGCTAATTGACACTTATTGAAGAGGTCACAATATTTCCAGAATGAGGTGTGTATTCAACTAATGAAGTTACAAGACAAAGAGAAACTTAAATGGTAATTAACACTTTACTGTGTAAAATGATTAAACAACAGACCCCTGTGCAACACAGAGAAACCCACATAGAAACCGTGGTCACTATGCTCCTTAAGGAGAATCCTTAACACCTGAGACCATTACTACCTGGAAAACAATTTAGGATTAATGTAAAGTGTAATAAATCCTGTTGTGACCATTTTTTAAAAGGAAGGATCCCACACACAGCCAAAAAAAAAAAAAAAAGGTGGAAAATAAATGAATCATTGGACTGATTAAAATGCATGAAGCTACTAAAGCTCGTCAGACAGGGGACAACTAAACTCATTCATCAAGCCCAATTCACAATTATATCAACAAGATCAGCTAAAGAAAGCTTGAAAAACTTATCCACCCTGGGCTAGGGAACTCTTGAAACTTTGTTCTCAAGAAGAAATCATATACATTTTTAAAAATTCAATACATTTTAACAGTTTCCTGCAAGAGAAAATTAAGGCCATCTCTGGAATATTCTAATCTCATCGAATTTGTTAACACTGAATTCGAACTGGGAATGAGGGAGCTATAATGGAATAACATGGGCCCCAAACATTTTATAATTATCAGCTTTGAAAGTCAGGTAATATATTCCTCCTATAGTAAGCCCTAGAATTCAGAAAAAAAGTGATATGTACATATACACATTTAATATAGAGAGGTAACTAAGATACAGATCCTGTTTCTGATGTTTAGTAAAGGAGAGATTTCAGCCCAGTATTTGAAAATGTTCTTTTCAGTTGGTAAGTTCGTCATGGTGTATTGCAAAGAATGAAATAACTTGGGCATTGTGAGCCTTCCTTTCACAATTGCAGGCATCTTTTCTCAGACAAAGTTGAATGAGTAAAGTAAAAAAAAAAAAAAAAAAAAAAAAAAAATCCATTGATGATATTTGACCTTGATCAGAAATCCAAAGGCAGTCAAAACACACATGCCTCCACCCAACTCCATCCCTTCCTTACCCCCCAGCTTTGAGACTTATGCCTTGTTTAGCTGAAGTGCCCCACAAATAAGGAAGTTTATAACTATGATACCTTCAATAGCTCTCTTTGTCATGTTAAATCTTTTCACCTGGCTCAAGTCCAAAGTCAATACACACAGCTTTAAAATAAAACTGGAAGAGACAACTCCATGGGGTGGGAAGGTGTGTGTTTGGATCTCATCCTGAGAACTGAGATAAGTTATATTATTTTCTGTCTTGTCTATTCAGGCAGTATTGATTTTTTTAATTTAGGTTTTTTCACTTAGAAACTTGACTACTCTGTTACTACTGGTTTTTAACATGATTCTGCATTCAACAGTGTTTTATAGCAGCTTTCTCTGTGATTTGAGGAAATGCTTACACAATGAATGAATTTCGTGCACTTTTTCAAGAGAGAAGCTGCAGAAGTTAATCACTATTTCTACTGCCTGATTTGGGGTTTGGGGAATCCTGAAAGAATAGTGCTAGTAAATAATCATCACAGTGACTTAAATATTCTAGCAGAGTTTAATTCCTTTCAATGGATGAGAAGACTGAGTGCCTTGGAAGCATGACTCTGGCCAGGTGCTCTAGTAGGATGGGGATGGGAGGTGGGAGGGGGAAAGAGTCCTGACCAGTGCTGCAGACAGTAGGATTTATATTAGTTTATGCAAGGCCAGGGGGTGGTGAGAAAGAAGGGTGCAGAGCATAGGAGTCAGGAATGGTTTATACTTCTATAAATGAAAACTCCCTTTGTAAAAGGTATTCAGTTAATAAACAGAAGGGATCAGGCTCTAGTCTTAAATTCTTAATATAAATGTCAATTAATTTTTTTCTCCTAAAAGCCACATATGCACAGAGACACCCAAACAAAAACAAAACAAAAACAACCCAACCCACCGGCTGTGAAGCCTC
This sequence comes from Indri indri, assembly GCA_004363605.1. Lineage (NCBI taxonomy): Eukaryota > Metazoa > Chordata > Mammalia > Primates > Indriidae > Indri > Indri indri. Next base: position 110,512 of record RJWJ010000953.1, on the reverse strand, counting down.
AAAGGGGCTGCATTTGTTTCGTTTAAACTAACAACAAATTATCTAATTAATATGTTTCAATTACAGCATGAAAGGCACAGCCCCTGGACCGCCCGCCGTGGGGGCACAATAGCCCCAGAGCCCACTCCAGGAATTTACAATAACTGCACATCTGTTTCTTTATTTTCCACTTTTTGAGTCTAAAACTCCTCTCAAGATTACTTCAAACCATGGCCTGAGTTATGAAATATGTCCCAGTGTTAAAGGGGGGATGAAACTTTGCCCACGATGCTTCATTTGCAAGCAAAAAAAGTGAAAGCCCATTGAAGAGCATTAAACAAATATATTAGAATTCTGTCACTTTATGCAATTGAGTAGATCAAATGAAGGGTCCCGGCCACTTCATTCACTCTCATTCACTCGAATAGAAAATGCAAAGAATAGCAACCCGAGACTGGGCCACCGATGTAGATTTAGCTCCTTTTTACTGGGAGACAAAAAGGCTGAATTTTCACAAACACATTGCTGACTCGGGGACTAGGAAACCGGCACTGGAACCCCTTTGGAATTTAAATTCATTTTATCTTCCTCTCTCTTTGCAGGAATCTGTTTGCACTACAGTGCAAGATGCAGCAGGCATCCTCTGGTTTCTGAAAAAAATGGGGGAGGGGAAGAAAGTGGGGGTGCAGACAATGTGGGAGTCAGGACAGATTCCCAAGGAACTCTCGGTGATCAACTAACACTCAGGTCTGAGATAGTAAATTCGATTAAACAAATCTTTATCTGTATCAATATAAACATCATTAGATTACTCACATCTCCAAGTCTCTTACCTCCTTGTTTGGCTTGGATTACATAAATAGCACGTTTTCAAAGACCAGAAGCACATCTGGGTCACCGAGTTTTCTTCTTTCAACTAATATCTAGTCTTTGGTGTCACAACAGACTTGAGAGTTGGGCTTTCGACCTCACCTGCTCCGTCTCTCTTGTCTCTGTCTCTGTCTCTCTGTCTCTCTGTCTCTCTGTCTCTCTCTCTGTCACACACACACACACACACACACACACACCACTTTCTGCTAGCTATCCTATCTGAGCACTGTGTTAATTAGACATGTTATGTCAAAATCGGGAGAGGAGATAATCTTTGGTTAGAATTTTCAAGTCAGAATTCTCTTACATTTTCATTTTTCATCCCCAGGGGGAAATGTAAGTCACCGGGTAATTGAGATAATCTTGTGGGGATACTTCTGTCCTGTGTCTCAACCATTGACATTTTTGTATTGGTGAACTTTATAGACTTTTATGTGTCAACATCGTAGAAAGCTTATAGTGACGATTAGAAGGGCTTCTAGAGACCGAGGAGGAAAAAACAAAGCAGCAGCATTCTCAGCTTCCAAGGTGTGATTGCAGATGCATGAACCAACTTTTCTCAACCTGGAAATATAAATGAGATCTGATCTGAATGAGAAGGTATTTAAAGGGTTTCCTACTGTGTTTTTAAAATTTTGACTGGTACTATTTCTAGGTGTGTACAAACCTTTAACACTTTTCATTTAAGCTTCTAGATTTATAAGGTCATATTTGACACTATTCTTCATTTAATTCTTAGGATTGGTGCCTGGAGCTGGGGGGAGGAAGGACGAGGGGAAATGGCTCGGACCTGAAGACACAAAAAAGATGCTGAAGAAATAAATAGTTAGCTGTTTTATAAGCATGAGCTATCAAACTCACGGGAACTAATAATAAACGAATCAGAGATTATCCTTGAAAAATTGTAGTTGGCTAAATAAAAACTTCCTTGGAACATTTTCCTTCCAGAGTATCATCAAGAATATTTGGACAAAGTGTTCTTCTTTGGGGGCAGCCTCCTTTTGCCTGTGTCTGCAAATAACTGGTGTCAAATCAGTTGCAAGCTTTTGAGGGCACAAACTCTCAGAGCATTAATTAGAGCAGAGTAGGCTCACAGATAAAAAGCATTCTTTAAGTATCTGTTGTTTGGAGACATTGTGACTCTAATTCATGCTTTGCAGCCGGTATATTTTTATTTACTCAGTTCATTTCTTCCCAAGAGTGTTCCCTGTTAACTGGGTTTACTAAGGTATACAGTACAGCAAGAGTTGTTAGTTAGCAAAAGTAATTGTTTCCAAACTCTGCTTTTGCTACAGATTCCTCTCTTTTCCTTCATGAAATACAATGTATCGGTCCATTGATTCCAGCACATCGTAGCATATAGAGAAATTGTTCAATAAAGAATCTTAATTTTGTGTCACTTAGAAGAACCTTAGTATTTATTAAGTAGTGTCTAGAGTGTTTTGCATTAATTAAAGCAGCTCCTTGGAGAGACATTACAATCAGGAATGGTTTCACACAACAGAAAAACTCTGACATCTGGACTCCCCCTACTAGACCTGCTACAGTGAAACCAGAGCTGCACGTGTCCTGCTCCCTTGGAAATACCAACACGTATTTTATTTATTTACATATGTTTGATACACTGAAGGTCTATGCATAACAATAATTTTATCATTGACAAGTTCCGCATCATCTTAGGTGTCACGTCAGCTACCAAAAAAAGCTGGAATAATGGTTTGTATTGAGATTCCTGGCATGATTTCATATTGGAGAAAAATTGACAAGTGATCAACCCAACCCTCCCATGTTCAACGGATTAGTCAGACTGAATCACGTATTTCTGTGACTGTCTAGAAGATGCTAACTGTTCTCTTTATTGTCTTGTGTGTGGTGGATAGGGATAGGGCAGAGAGTAAGGGAGTAGAACAGGCAAGGATAAAATTTTTTGACCATCAGAGAAGTCCAGATTGTGTATACGATGTGATTTCTGTGCCTAACACAAAAGAACGATTGATGACTGAATGATTGAGAGTTCTGAAAATAGTCCTGTTGGTTTAGCCTAGGTAAAAACTCTATGCCTTTGCTCCAGTTGTCAGTAAATGAGAGTGTCAACTGAGGCTGGGTTTCTGCTGTGACATTAAGTTTGTAAAATTAAAACATGTGAAATGAATTTTAAATTTACTTGCAGATGTTATTGGCTTTAATAAAAGGAGAACCCCTCTCATAAAACAAGAAAATGAAAATAATTAACTTTGACATGGAAATATAAACAGCAATTTGATTAATTATAGTGCTAATTATTCTTTACTGTATAGTCAAACATTATCCAATTCTTAAAATGACAGATGGTGAATAAATCATATAAAATAATTACTTGGAATTTCACTGCAATGAGAAATGGTGCAGTTTATGGAGAGATTTATATTGATTTCTAAATATTTAATAGGTTTTGTTCTATTTCATTTAGAAATTTAGTTTTTACTGCAAAAATGCTACATCAGAGAAATGTTTTTTCTATATTTTTCCTATGCATGTTTAAAAATAATTCATTTCTTCTTTCAATATTTTCCATAGTTATAATCAGTACAACACATTTTTGTCTTGCTTTTCTTCAGCATTATATCATAAGCATTTTCCCACATACCTATATAGTTTTCATGACCATCTATTTTAATGGTTGTATAGAATGCCACTGAGTGAATTCTCTGGTTGGGTCATTTAGGATGTTTTTATGTTTTGTTCATTTTTTATTTGTTTTTACTAATACAAAGACTAGTGTAGTGAACATCTCTACTACCTGACTAAACACTATTTCCAGTGATGTAAAATACATTAGCTTTTGCATGTTGAATTTTCTAACAGCTTCATGCAAATTCAATAATATAATTTAATTTGGGATTTCAGCTCTGGCTCTTATATTTCCGTTGCTATCTGCCCTGCATCCAGGGTTCCAGAGCAATATTGGCTTGATTTAGAATCATAAAAACACTGAATGTTAGAGTTGGGAAGGTCCTGAGAGATTCTATGTACACGAATACCTTCATTTTACTTAATTGGTGAATCCCTCTGATATATTCCTTTATGTTCCAATAATTTAACAACATCAGAGTCAGGTTCTGAAAGTATAATAAAACAAATGTTCAGTCCTACCACAGAGGCCAGACAAATGCAACTAAAAATTAAAAATCATGAAAGTATTATTGTCAAAATGAAGACTTTATCTGATAATGTGGGCACAGGTGATTTTAAGGTAGTTCATGCAGCATAGTACGCTGTACTCTTTTTAAGTGAGGGTCTTGGACCGTTTGTGTAACTAGAGGAAATAATCATTGCTCAACCCCAGACCTCAGGAGAAAGAGATCCACTCTGAATGAATTAAGCCATTTCTTCAGTCCCAGATATCTTTCCCCACACTGAAAACAAATAGTCTTCCAGACAGACTGCCTCAAGTCTAAAGGGTCCATGGTCACAGCAGGTGCTGACTATTGCATTCCTTTGGCTGCTTTGAGACGTAATTCCTGAGATGCAAGATTGAGGGACAGCAGACAGCAACGTGGGCAAGGGATCTGAGCTCCAGTCTTTGTCTCCTTATTGTAGCACTTTGTGTTGACCTTCCTTATGTGCCACTTTCATATCAGACTTCCCCCCACCCTAGGTTCCTGAGATCGTATTTGTTTTTAACAAAGTGGCTCAACAATGTGTGAGGCATGACACAGGCACCCTCAGTGCTCCTGGGTTGGAACAGATACGAGGTAAGAAGGATGAACATGCCACCCACCCCAGCAAAGTGTCATAGCTGAGATTGAAATCCTTCTCTTGAATTGGAGTCAATGAAACCAAAGTAATTTGTCCATAAGTACTTTTCTATAGTCTCTAAACTACCCCAACCACCATCCTGCGCTGATCATTCGTGCCCTCAGCATGGCTCACTGAACATGGCAAGGAGAGATATAAGAAGAGGGAAGAAGGAAGTTTGAGAGGAAGAGAAGCTGGAGGAAATGTCTCTGTTAGCATGGCTCTTTATATAGGTCCCCCAGGACATCTCGCCACATGTCCTTTTAATTAAGTTCAAGCCAAGCCGATTCGGTATGAGTCGATCCAATTCCACAAACATTACTAAGCATCATCTGCCACAAATATCACAAGCAAGGTCTTCAGAGAAAATATCTTGGTCAGGAGAACCGAATTTGAGTCTCAGTGTTATCATCATTTAGCCAAATGGCTCTAACCAAGTTTCCTTGGCTCTCTGTTACCCATCTCTCGTGTGGGAAAGATAAGGATTTCCTTAAAGGCTCGTTGCAATGATCAAGTGGAGCAAAGTCTAGATTAAAATGTGTTGGACTATCATGCAAGGTTAAGTTACTATTATTGTTTATGACAGAGAAATAAAAAAATTAAAATAGTTATTAGAAATTCTCCTAACCAAGAGGGATTTCATTTTAAGCTCTTCTGATAGATTGCACACTTGCACAGGAAGGTCGGTTTTTTGTGACATCTTTGTCTTTTCATTTTGTTTTGTTTTGAGACAGGGTCTTACTCTGTCACCAGGGCTACAGTGGAGTGATGTCATCATAGCTCACAGCAACCTCAACTCCCAGGCTCAAGTGATCCTCCTGCCTCAGCCTCCTGAGGAGCTGGGACTACAGGCACACGCCACCATGCCCTGCTAATTTTTCTATTTTTTATAGAGTTGAGTTCTCTCACTCTTGCTTAGGCTAGTCTCGAACTCCTGGACTCAAGCAATCTTCCTGCCTTGGCCTCCCAAAGTGCTAGGATTGCAGGCATAAGCCACTGTGCCTGGCCCATCTGTTTTTTAGCCCCCAGATTTTCACTTCTTGCTCTCCTTTCCCTACCCCATGAGACGGAAGTAACTTGGCAGGGAAGGGGGCGGGTTGGCAAGGGAAATGGTTGCTTCTTTTTTGCACATTCTTCCAAATGGGGCTCTTTCACAGATTTTAAGGTACAGTGTTGACGACCTGTTACGAAGATTGCTGAAAAGAAAGAAGATGGAATAGTATGACAGGCAGGCACATAGAGACAGTCAACAGAACAGTTGGGATGCTTTCAGTCTTCTTTTTCCCACTAACCAATGGCACAGACCCAGCCCTCGGGTACTCCTCACTGCTTTCTAGCTCGTCCTCATCCCTAACCCATGAAAGCATCCTAGGTATTAATAAATACCTAGGAGGAATTTGCCATGTAGCACTCACTGTTCTAAGTTCTTTAGACTATATTAACACATTTAATCCTAATAACAACTTTATGCAATATGTACTTTTATTATGCCCATTGTACAGATGGTAATATTGAGGCACAGGGCATTTAACTAACTTGCCCAAGCCTACCCAGCTAGTAAGTGATAATGATGCCTGATGGGCTCTCAGTAAAACTTGGTTTAATATAAAGATACTTTGTTACTGAAGGCAGTAGGTCACACAACTTCCCAGACTCAAGAACTATAGCAGCTCATTAAGACCCGAAGAAGGAGAAGGAGGGATACCCCCAATGACTTCGGAAACCAATAATATTTGCAGCTGCCAATTTAATCACTCTTTTGTTATTCCCTTACCCTTCCTAGCTTTGCAGTGAGTTATAATTCACTAAACTGCATTTTCTTCCTAACCTGCCTTCTATTTAACTTACGCGTGTGGCGGGGCGGGGGTGGCGGGGGGAGCGGGTAAAATTTCAGTAGAACCAAAAATACCCCTCTTTTCTAGCTCACAGCAATTTCTGATCTTTGATACCAGTTAGTCATACACCAAAAAGTCACAGTGGAACACCCCACCCTCTTCCCCCCCAATAAATGGACCTCAGGGTGTATTCAACCAACCCGGATTCATGTAGGATTGACTAGAATCTTCTGGGATTGACAGCAGCCAATATGAAATCTAAGCAGGGATTCGTTCTTGTAGTTAGAAGAAAATTACCAACCTGACAACTTTTTCTTCCCTGACAGCCTCTATGAGGTCATAAAATAAACTGGAAGGGGAGAAGAAGTACCGTGTTTGCACTTTCAATGTGATTTTAAGAAGAAGGGAAAATGGAAAGAAGGAAGGATCAGATTGATGTAACTTTCTTTTTGTTGTTTTTCGCTTTTTCAATTTTTTTTCTTTGAAACGAGATCTTGATATGGCGCTCATGCTGGTCGTGAACCCTTGTGCCTACTTCCTGAACAGCTGGGATTACAGGAACACACCGCCGAGCCTGGTTGATATAACGTTCTAACTCAGTAAATATAATTTTGTCTGTTGTTGATGGAACCAACTATTGAAGGTATCAATATTGGTTGTTTTCTCTTAATGCTCAAATTTCTTTAGTGGTGCTTTCTACAGTGCGCTTGGGTATTTGTGTATCTTTTTCAATCCAACTCCCAGGAGGCTGATAGTTGTATGTTTTTACAAGTATGCATTTTAAGAAGGTTGTATGTCTTTGCGTTTACTGTCCAGCCCTGGCTTCCCTGTGGACCATCGGCCTTAGTTCTAAGTGACTCCTGAAGAAACAGATTATGCTTCACACTCAGGCTCCCAGTTTGCTGTGTACTTGGGAAGTCTCTTAACCTTTGCCTACCAGAGCTGTGCTTTGGTGTACGTGTTTGGGCCGGGCAATGCTAGTGAGCCTCAAGGAAGTTTTCTGCCTGTCTCACCCCGGTGTGGTGGTTGAACCTGCCAAATAAGGGTTTATACACAGCACTTCTGGTCTCTTTGTGTTGCACATGACTCCCCACTGCACGAGGTCCTGGCCATACTACTCGAACGGCCACACTTAGTCACTAGAGTCACTCCAGCCCACCCTGTCTTTAAAGATGGATACAATTGGGTCTTTGTTGTACCTTTCTCCTTATTCTGTTTTATTCCCATCTGAATTTCAAAGTGCCCATCCATGCAGGGCTCAGGCCAGTCAACTGCCAGTCCCCTGGGCTTGGTGTCCATGAATGTCCATACTCCCTGGGGCTCAGCAGACGGCACAGGGGCACTGAGAGAAGACGCTTCTAGATAACCTGTCTAGGAAATATTCTTTTGCTTTCATTTATCAACTTTCATGCAAAAAAAAAAAAAAAGAAAGAAAAGAAAATCAGCTACCATTTTGGAGTAGAAGTTTTCTGTGATGGTTTCTGCTGCAAAATCGTTTTGCTTGTTTTCCAGAGTGATATTGAGGTACCTTTGCCCCCAGCGACTTGGTGGTCACTGAAAATTCCTATGCTGTTTGGTAGGCTGGCTCACATGCCCCTCCCCGAAACTTATAAAACCATCCTGTCTCGGAACCAATGAACTTGACAAAGCAGTAAGCATTTTTTTCCCTAATTGTTCAAAGCAACATTTGTGGCCCTATTTGGCATATGCCACATACCATCTGGTAGCGTAAAATGACCTAAAGGGAGGGGAGAAATAGAAAGACATTCTTACAATTTATCAAGTTTGGGTACTATCTCCTAAAATAAAAATGGCAGCACTGTTTATAAGTGGGTGGATTACAGTCGTGGAATCAAAGATTTAAAGGGAAGGCACTGACCAAGTCACTGAAACCCTCTGAGCCTTAGTTTCTTCACCTACAAACTGCAACTGTATTTGAAATGTCGAACTGATTATTTGCCTATCCTCCCTCAGGCCACATTCGGTACTCTACCCTGCAAAGTTTATTTCCCAGACTCCTTTGCCAGCTGACTTCCTGTGAGTTTCTACAAATAAGAAATGCTAAAGGATTGTTGGAAGGCAGGAGGAAGGGAGGAGGAAGCTCCCTCCTAATTTTGCTGTTCCTGTCACCTTCCCTCCCACAGTGGCATTGGCTTACCATGCCTGCCCAGGTGTGCCAATGAAGACCTGAGCACCAGCTCCTCGGGGTCCCTCCGCTGACCTCCAGAGGCACCAGAATCAGCTGGGCAGCACCCCCTCCTCAGGTCTGGGTCTCGACTTTACAGGGCCCCTTCTGCACATTCCAAGGTTCTACTTTCTCCAGCCTCTGTGATTCTGCTTTACAGTCTCAGGGATGGTAGCTACTTCCTGCAGTTACTACCTTGGTGTTTTCTTGGCATTCCTCTTTTCGTGCTCTAAGCCTATCAACATCCATGGAACTGATTCTCTGTATTAAATTTCCTCTATTGGGAATTTTTAGTCTGATTTCTGGTTTCCAGACCAAAACCTGAGTGATAGAGTGTTCATGATTCTAGATCACTTAATCCATCAGCGCCATCGCAGTCTGTATTCCTCTACTCGGATTGTGCTTATTCAACACCGGGCTCGGGCACGCTACCGTGCTAGGGCTTGGCAACAGGGACACAGTTACAAATACATACCCAACAAGCCCTGACCTCTGGGAACTTACCATCTAGTAGGGAAGACACACATAGCATGCCAGGATGAAGGAACATGTTCCCCGAAAGTTCTGAGAAGAAGGAGGAGAAAGAAGAGGCACCGGAGACCTTGAGAGGATTTGGGGTTTAGGACTGGGCAAAGACAGAGAGCCCAAACTCTACTATAATAAGGACTTTGGGTGGCATAACTAGCAGTGGCTTTTCCCACTTGGTGGAAAGAGGTCTCATGGTTGAGACCAGAGGGAGGTCAGGTTGGGAGGAGACAGAAGATGTAAATTCTGGAGGCCAGAGTGAAGAGTCCGTGGAGCCAGTGGAGACCCTGGGAGATCGATGAGCAATGAGGCTACACACAGCATGGCCTCACTCCGCAGGGAGACAGGAAGTGATGGGCAGATGGGTGGCGGGGAGCAAGGCCCCTGAGAAGGCACCTGAGCGCTCTGATGGGAGTTGAGGCTTTCACTGTTCCCTTTCATTGGATACTAAGAACCCTCATTTCTTGGATGCCCACTACAAATTTGTACTGTTTGATTCACATATGTTATTCTCCGTTAGTCCTCACGGCAACCCTACAAGGTAATCTTTATCACACACATGGGAAACTGTTAACAATATGTAAAGGAGCTGATATGTTTTCCAATAAGTGGCTACTGAGATTCAAACGCAGGTCCTACCTGGCTCTAAATCTGGGGCTCTTGCCCATCTAAGCCACTGCCCTTGTAACATATAGCATGTCCTTCAACAGATATTTATTGAATAGGATACCATTCTATGGCTACCATGACAAATAGAAGGAGATGATGGTGAAGTCATTAAGAACAGAGAGAAAGGGATGGATTTGAAAGACATGTCCCACAAATTAGAGGAAAGAATCAAAAGAATTCAATGGCAATTCAATTAGGTTGCAAGGAACAGAAACCTACTTAACTTAATTGTTCTAGCCAAAGTCCCAGGGAGGAGTCTGATTCTTTCTCTTTAGGTCATCACGGTAGCTAAAGAGACACTGTTCTTTGATTGGCCACATATGGGTCATGTCCCACCCCTGGAACCCAGGAAGGAATGGCCGCTGTACAGAATTAGGCTGAGGAGGATTCCATTGGAACGCTCACTATACAACATTTCAAGCCTGGTTATCTAGAAACGAGGTGCCACTGATGGAAAATAGGGATAACGGAGAGCAAGTCACTTTGGGAGGAAAATGCTGAGTTTGGGTAAGGACGTGTTCAGCTTGCCCCAGCTCCAGCAAAGATGCACCTTAATCTGAAAGATGTCTACTCATAACCTGAAATTGCTCCGTGTTTTTTCAAAAAGTTTAAATTTTTTTAACTTTCAAGGTAAAAATGTGAATTCTAGGAATTTTGGAGCATCCATTGATTTCAAATGTAGAGTTACTGGGAGGTTGAGACAGGTGGATCCTTTGAGTCCAGGAGTTTGAGACCAACCTGGGCAACATAGTGAGACCCCCATCTTGAAAAAAAAAAAAGCAGGTAAAATGAAAGGGACAAAAAAAAAATGACTGAACTTAGAGAACCTATGTACAAAGTAGGGTGATGTTTTCTTCATGAATGCACAAATTATTGGTCCAGGTAATAACATTTTCATCTCTTCATGACTTCATGAGTTTGCAGCACTGAACTAAAACAGGAGTTGGCAAATTTCATCCCATGAGCCAAATGTGGACTGCCACTTGTTTTTTGTACAGCCTACAAACTAAGAATGGTTTTTGTATTTCTAAATGCTTGAAAAAATCCAAAAGAATAATAATATTTTGAGGCACATGAAAATTATATGACATTCAAATTACAGTGCCCATAAATGAAGTTTTATTGGAGTACAGCTAGCTATTAATATATTCATTTATTTACATATTGTCGGTGGCTGTTTTGCATTACTAAAGCAGAGTTAGTAACAGAGACCTCATGGCTTGCAAAGCCGAAAATATTTATTATTTGGCTCTTTTTTTTTTTTTTTTTTTTTTTGAGACAGAGTCTCACTCTTTTGTCCGGACTAGAGTAAGTGCCCTGGCGTCAGCCTAGCTCACAGCAACCTCAAACTCCTGGGCTCAAGTGATCCTTCTGCCTCAGCCTCCCGAGTAGCTGGGACTACAGGCATGTGCCACCATGCCCAGCTAATTTTTTCTATATATTTTTAGTTGGCCGATTAATTTTTTTCCAATTTTTAGTAGAGGTGGGGTCTCGCTCTTGCTCGGGCTGGTCTCAAACTCCTGAGCTCAAACAATCCGCCCGCCTCGGCCTCCCAGAGTGCTAGGATTACAGGCGTGAGCCACCGTGCCCGGCCTTATCATTTGGCTCTTTAAGAAAAAAGTTGGCCAATATCTGAGCTAAAAACTTGCAGTGTAAATTGTCCTGTGAGGTTTTTACTGTCATACCTATGTCTACTGGATGGTGACTGGGCCACAAATCAGGCAAAAGGCCAAGATGAAGTCTAGATTTTCATTGAGTAATCCATTTAATTGTGAATTTGGGGGCTGTTAAGAAACTTATCCAAAGCTTGTTACAGAATTTGGATGAGATAGCAAAAACCTGTCTTGCTTTTTTTCTTTTTTAATGAGGCTTGGCCCTTTTGCCCAGGCTGGAGTCCTAGGCTTGAGCAGGCAATACTCCTGCCTCATCCCCCTGAGCAGCTGGGATTATGGGCATTAGCTAGCACACCTGGCTAATTTTTAACATTTTTTGTAGAGACAGGGTCTCCCGACGTTGCTCAGGCTGGTTTTGAACTCCTGGCCTCAAGTGATCCTCTTGCCTCAGCCTGCCAAGGTGCTGAGATTACAGGCATGAGTTACCATGCTGGGCCCCTCTGCCACACTCTTAATACATCCTTATATTTCTCTGGTTGCTCATGGGATCATCTCATATTTTTACAGATTGTATAGTTTATAAAGGGCTATCAAACACACCATTGGTTTGAGCCATTATGTAAAATACTGCATAGTTAGCTCGTGGTAAGGCATGATTTCTGGATATAACATTTGCCTGGTATTAGCTGATTAAAATATTTTATAATAAGATAGCATACAATCAATGAATAAGTTTAGGAGCCACAGGACTGGTTAGATCAAGTAAGCACACCCCAAGTAGAATGAAGATTAGCTGGTTGCCTTCCCACATCAGTCTCCCAAGTTTCAGTTTGGTAGTGCAGGAGGCCAAAGCAAGCTGCTTCCGCCAAGTAACCTGTGCTACACCAGCTAAGGTTCATTCTACCAGAGAGAGTCTCAGAAATTTGGCAGGAATGCTTCCAAGACAGTCACTGTTTCCCGCTGGAATTGAATGAGAAGTGGTTGGGCGTGGCTGTCATCTTAGGAACCCCAGAAAAAGCACCTCGCAACGCAGGTGGCACTGCAAAAGGAATGGTGAAGAGAGAAATAAACAGTCTTTGGGGCATTACTGAGTCACTCTACAGAGTGCTGCCTGATGTACACCAGGTTCTGCCCCAGACCTTTGAAACGTCATGAACTGGTCCTCTCCCTTTACTGTTGAAGACAGTTTGAATCAGGTTCTTATGCGACTAAAATACAGCAAGTAACAAAGATTCTTTTATTCATTCATTCATTCATAAAATATTATACGTATTTTTTTCTGACATCAAACATCGAGTCTTCTCCAAACAACATCCACAACCAATTCTTAAACTTTCCGACACCAGCTCTGACACCAACTGCCCAGAGCTGGCGTAGACTCCACAGGTCAAGGGCTCAATCCCACAAGACTAACCCCACTTCGGACGCCAGCCACAAATGGGGTCCTCGGGCTACCTGCCCTTCTTCCCAGCCTACTACAAATTCAGAAGTCCACCCCTCACCCTGCCCATATTCCATAATTCACTAAAACAACTCACCAGTTTATTATAAAGGATACAATCAGTAACAGCTGAATAGAAGCGATGCACACGGCAAGTTCTTTGGAGGTGGGGCGTGCAGTCTTCCATGCCATCTCTGGACACGCCACCCTCTCAGAGCATTGATGTGTTTAGCAACCTGGAAGCTCCCAGTGATGTCATTTAGAGGTTTTAATGGAGGTTTTGTTACATAGATGCGATTGACTAAATCATTGGCCACTGGAGAGGGAACCCAATCTCCAGCCCTTCTCCCTTCCCTAGAGGTCGGGAGGCGAGGCTGAAAGTTCTAACCCTGTAATCACCCCGGTTGGTTTTCTGGTGAGGAGCCCCTTCCAGAAGCTGCGTAGCACCCCCACCAGCCATCTCATTAGCATACAAAAGACAGTAAATTCCAAGAGTTTCAGGAGCTCTGTGCCAGGAATCAGGGACAAACCCCAAATATTTATTTTTTATTAGACCACAATTATTAATATATACACTTACGCTGATCGGATATTATGCTCAGCTCTAAAAAATACTCAATCCATTCTTTCAAGGAATTCACTGGTTGGGGAGGAGGAAAGGATTAGGCAGGGAGAGCAGTGCAAGATACAATACATAGAGTTTAAAGCAATCGGCTGCACATAGAATCTTCCAGAATAACTGGTATCCTAGATATTTTTAGTCTTTTCCAATAGTGACTTCACAAATACAGGAAAGACCTTATCTTTAGTGTTGCTTATACTTTGTATTCCTTTCCTCAGATAATCCTCAAGATGCCATTAACTAATACTAAATTAATCACAGCAAATCTACCCAACAAAAGATTCCTCCCTTGAGGTTGCAGCATCTCCCTTCAATACCCGACTCACCACACTGCATATTTTATAGATTTTGAGACAAGCCCAAATTATATTTCCCCAATGCATCTAGGGATTTCTTCACAGGTATATTATTTTTTAACAAAAATTTTCCTACTTTTTTTTTTTTCATGTTTTGTTCCTTTTACTAGACTTCCATGTACTGGAGTATGCAGCCTTCTGCACCAGAAAGCCGACTTCCGGGAAATCTCCAGTTTGGCCACTCAAAGAAGGTTCTTTAGCTCAACATTGCCAATAGCCCCTTGGATGTGTGGGACTTGTGAAGATGCCAGTTCCCAGCCGTCATGGCTGGGCCGATGTAGATGTCACCCTACAAAGCACTCAAATGTTGGGTGTGGGGTGGGGTGGAGTCTCAGCTCAGTTGTTGACCAGGATATCCAAGAGACAAATGAGGACAGAGTAATACAGTTTTAACGATAGTGGCAAAGGATGTGTGGCTTAGTGAAGGGAGCAGAGTCTTAGAGTCAGAGAAATGCAAGTTCATTTTCTTGCATTTCTTGCATCTTGCAAGTTCATTCTTTGCATCTTGCAAGTTGGGACACACCTTGGCCCAACTACTAGGCATTTTGGAGTCTTAGTTTCTTCCTCTGCAAGATACGGGTAAGACTTTCCTCTTTGCTGAGATGTGCATACTAAAGAAGCTAACAACTTGGCCAGTGGTTGGTGCTTGATAAGTGACTGCCATATTTGTTTATAATAAATACCACACTATTCTATACTTGGTTATTGCTTTGAAAAATTTCAAAACGTGATAACATGTTTAGCATCCTAGAATCTCTGAGTGCTAGGCCTGTGCTCTGTTTGAGCACCTACTATGTGCAAGCCCTGCAGGGCACACCAGTCATACCAAGATGTAGCTCCTACCCTCAAGAAGCTCACTGGCAGGGCCATGGAACACTTAAGTAATAACAGAGGATACAAATGATCATTCGACACAGCAACAGGAAAATTTTAAGGAAAGAATCCAGGATGAATTGCTAAACATATTACACCACTGTTACATAACTAAGAAGAAAGAGGGGCTGCAAGTCAAACTACTTCAGGCAATTTCAGTTTTCATGCCAATTTGGAACTTGTAGAATTCTTCCACTTTTTTTAAGGTGGAAAAAGAGCTATTTGGATTTACTGACATCCTGTTTCCTAATGATTGGTCTTTCTGACTCAAAAGTTCTATCAACACTCTGATGTTATGTCTCAGGGATGCAAAATCAAGAGGAAAATTCTCCACACAAAACAAATCTCAGATGTCCTAGAACAACCCTTCTGTTCCGAATTTGGTTCTTATTTTCTATTCCAAAAACAACACACGAGGCCTTAGAAAGTACAAACTACTTCATGTTTATGCATGGGGCTCTGGAGAAGCTAGGGTTTCAGATGCCTTTGATTATGAATTGGCTGAAGAAAACAGTCTACCTAAAGTTACTTCCTGAAGAATCAGTTCTCCCCACCCCCACCTTACCTCAAACCTAAAGAAACCCCCGTCCCGCATCAATTTACAACACAGCACTTGACATGACTTTATTGGTATATCTTTCTTATGCATTTGACCAATCACAATGATAATTTAGACAAACTGGGGATGGCAGAGTGCATTATCCAGCAATATCTCATTATTATGCAAAAAATCAGATATTCACAGCAACTGTCTCATCTATTTATTGTTTGGTTACTCATCTGGAAATTTTAATACTTTCTTCAGGGGCAGGGACCAGCAGTAAAAAAATAGACCTATACATCAAACCTTTAACTTCCAGCCATCATCGTGTGCCATAATACAGACGGAGTGGCTATCAGCAAGCTTTACTGTGTTGGTTTATTTCCTTCAACAGAGAATGTGGATTTACATGGGATAAAGCAACAAAGCGACTTAGGGCTAGAGAGCCCCTTGGAACCTTCTGCTCCCTTTGCAAGCAGAGGTAACTGGTTAGAGCTGGCCTCCCCAGGAACTGATGCCAATCTTTGCAAAGACCAGAAGAGTGGGCGTGAAGAGAAGGAATGAGGGTTGCTTAGGGTGAGGGATGACACCTCTGCATCTCAGAAAGTCTGTCCTGCACCGTCCTTCGTATGTCAGTGTTTCTATGGGTCCCTTCTCACAAGCACAAAGCTTGCTGTATGCCGGGCATTGTTCTAATTACCTTACAATTATTTTTTGCTCTTCATCACAAGCCTGTAAGGTAGGTGCTGGTATTGTTCCCATTTTATAGATAGGGAAACCGAGACATAATTTGCCCAACTGGCAAGTGATGAAAGCAAGATTTTTAATGCAGGCAGACTGGCTCCCGCATTTGAGTTTATAACCACTGTACCCCGCATGCCAGTTAGATAGAAGAGTAGTAACTCTCTGCCTGTCTATTTTCTGCACCAGAAAATAAATTGACAGGCAATAAACTGCAGCCCATCTGTAAGAGAATCATCATATAATACACTTGATAAAGATCAGACTCTTAGGCACAGATTGACTGATTTAGAAACTCTGCCGGTGAGATTCAGGAACCGGCATTTTTGTCCTAACAAGTTCCCTAAATGATTCTTAATCACATCAAAGTTTGAGAACCACCAGAATAGATTTTCTGGACTAGGAGACAGAAAATAATCTGTGTTTGGGTCCCAAATGAGCCATATCTGCCCTACGTACTACACAGAGTTGTTTGTAAAAATGAGATGAGATAAGCATGTGAAAGAAATCAGCAAGCTGCAAAGCACTTCCAAATGTGAGCTATCATCAGTCTCACATTATTTCATGTGTGCAAGATTGTCTCCCTGCTAAAACTATGCTCTCCTCGATTAACTTTTGTTCCTTTCTACTCCTTAATAATTTGTACCGTGTTGCGGCTACCCAATGGATACTGCCTTTATTCAATACATTTTAAAAAATATGGAAACTGAAAAAATAAAAATATATAATCGTTCAATACATTTTTAAAAAGATGTAAACTGAAAAAAATAAAAAATAAGAATATATAAGCAGGTCCACAGAGTCAACACTATCTATTGTTTGCAATTATAGTGACCAAGGTTTGTACCCCGTACTCCAGAGTCCATAGAGTGTTGTTATGCACATTGTCACATTTGATTCCCACAGGTCTGCAGTAGATAGCATAGTTAATGGCTATAGCTTTGTTTTCCTGGAAAAGATAAAACTCAGATTAAATGATTTGCCCAAATTAACCCAGTTCATAATCAAATGACAATTTCCACAGCTTCCTGCGACCCCAGACAGCACAGTCAAATGACTTGCAGTTGGAACAACTCCACCAACAAACATAAGAGATGCCACATTTTAGAAAAGGGAAACCCACTGTCATTGAGGAATATTATCGGGAGAAAAAAAAATGTTGATGACGGGGGAAAAATGTTGTTTTCTTTGCATATAAAACACCATGATTTCTGACAGGTGGGAACCTTGTTTGACCTGCCTGTTTGGCACAGACAAGGTAAAAAGGGCAGGGAGATTATCTGGGAAGCTACAGAATTCTTCCCCTGCTGATTTATTCCCTCCCTAAAATTCCCTCCCATTTGAAAAAATTAGTAAAACTCTGGAAAAACCAAGATTCTACAAAAGAGTCAAAAGAATCCCAGCAATCTGCTTTCAAAAATATTCCTTTTGCAGTCACATGGCAGCTAGGCAAGAAAAAGAGGATGTGGGACCACACAGGGTTTTCAGCATCTTTGACTTTTGGGAAGTGTCCCTTGGGCTCAGCATCAAATAGTTTGTCAAAGGCAATCAGGAATAAGTGTCATCCGCAGGACTCAGTCCAAATGCATCTAACATTCTAACATTCTTAAGCTTTCTAGTAAAGTCTCTTTGGATAATATGATACATTGAGATTGATTTGAAAACCCTTACCTATGGGATGGTGATCGTTTATTTTGCACTTTACCCAATCAGGTGGAGATATCCCTGTGTAATGGTGAGTGCTAGGTCATCTTGTAGCTTTGATATTGAGCAAGTCACAGTTACTAGAGTGATCCTTTTAAAATGTATTAAATAAGTCAGATCATGCCACTCTTTTACTCAAAGCTCTCTAAAGGGTTTTGGTGGAATTGATAAACTGGTTATAAAATTTATATGGAAATATAAAAGGCCTAAAATAGACAAAACGATTTTGGAAAAGAAGAACTTGAGGACTTATACCATCTGATTTCAAGCCTTACCATTAAGCCACATTAATTAAGATGGGTGGTATTGGCGTAAAGATAGACATAAACCAAAAATAGACCCACACATGTATGGTCAGTTGGTTTTCAACAAAGATGCCTGGGTAATTTGATGGACAAAGGATCGTCTTTTCAACAAATGATGCTAGAACAAATGAATACTTGTATATATAAAAAAAAGAAAAACTCAACCATTATCCTGCGCCATTCACAAAATATAACAAATTGGATCATAGATGTAAATGTAAAGCCTGAAACTATAAAACTTGTAGAAGAAAAAGTAGGAAAAAAAATCTGCGTGACTTTGAGTTAAGCAAAGATTCTTAGAGAGGACGCAAGAGCTTGAGCCACAAAAGAAAACAATGGATACATCGGAATTAAGAAAAATGACAAGCCACAACACATAGATCTGATAAAGGACTTGTCTCGAATATATGTGAGGAACTTTTACAACTCAATAATAAGAGGCTAAAAATAATAGGCAAAAGATTTGAACAGACACTTCACTAAGGAAGAGATCTGAATGGCAAATAAGCACTTAAAAGGCGTGTCCTCAAAAATGTTACTCATTAGGGAAATGCAAGTAAAAATCACCTGATTTCAGCTGGGCGTGGTGGCTCACGCCTGTAATCCTAGCACTCTGGGAGGCTGAGGCGGGCGGATTGTTCAAGGTCAGGAGTTCGAGACCAGCCTGACCAAGAGCGAGACCCCATCTCTACTAAAAAATAGAAAGAAATGATCTGGATAACTAAAAACATATATATAGAAAAAATTAGCTGGGCATGGTGGCACATGCCTGTAGTCCCAGCTACTCGGGAGGCTGAGGCAGGAGGATCGCTTGAGCCCAGGAGTTTGAGGTTGCTGTGAGCTAGCTGATGCTGTGGCACTCACTCTAGCCCGGGTAACAGAGTGAGACTCTGTCTCAAAAAAAAAAAAAAAAAAAAAAAAAAAAAAAAAAAAAAAAAAAAAAAAAAGTCTGATTTCGAGACTTACCAGAAAGCCACATTACTTAGCATGGCTTAAATTTAAAACCTGACAATACTGCATGTTAACGAGGATATAGGATAGGTGGAAGTTTCATGTCTTGCTGATGGGAACACAAAATGGACATCTACTTTGTAAAATAGTTGGATAGTTTCTTATAAAGTTAAATATACACTTACTAAATGACCTAGAAATTCCACTCCTTGGAATTTACCCAAGATAAATAAAAACTGCATAAAGTCCCATACATAAGTTTTTATAGCAGCTTTATTTATAACGGTCCCAAACTGGAAACAATCCAAATGTTCTTCAACTGGTAAATGCATGGTATGTCCATACAGCAGAATATTTCTCAGTAACAAAAAGAATGAACTACTGAAATATGTAATTCTCGGATGAGTCTTAAAAGCGTTGTTCTAAATTAGAAGAAGCTAGATTCGAAAGTTCACACGTGTGATTCCATTTATATGGCACACTGGGAAGGGCAAAATAGGATCCTATACGATCAGAAATCAGATCCGTGGTTCCCAAGAGCTGGGACTGGGGACAGGGATCGACTCTCAAGGAAGGCAAGGGAACTTTTTGAGGTGGCGGGGGTGATTGTGGTGGTGGTTATTCAATTGTATGCAGTTGTTAAAACTTACCAAATTGTACACTTAAAATTGGTGAATTTTACTCTCTGTATGTTATTTTTTTAAAAAAATCCTTCCAATGGCTCACACTTCCCTCAGAACAAGTGACTCTGTACAAGCCAACAGGCTCCCCAGGTTCCGGCCCCAGCCCCACCGCCTCTCTCATCTCATCCACTCTCTGCTTCGGCTGCAAGAGCCTCCTGGCCAAGAGGCCTCCTGAAACCATGCAGGCTCGGGTCCTCTCTGGGCAGTGCACTGACTCCCTCTTCTGCCTTTAAGTCTGCAGTTAATTGTCACCGCTTCAGTGAGGCCTAATCTCGCAGTTCATGTTCCTTGGATGGGCCTCAGTTTCCTCATCTGTAAATGGAGGAAACAGAACCAAAGGACCTCTCCGAGAGCTTTCTACTCTGACGTTCTACAGTTCTGACATTTGGCTTTTACGATGCACAAGTCCCCATAGATGATAACAAAACTATACAAGGAGGCATTAAATGACAAGTGGCAGGTAAGTGGAACAGAGTTCTGAAGTGTTCTGAGAGGGAGTGATCACTTCCAGCAGTCAGAATTGGAATAGGCTTAATTAAAGAGTTGGCCCCTAAAGAACAGGTAGGATTTCTTTTTTTCTTTTTTTTTTTTTTTTTGAAACAGAGTCTCACTTTCTTGCCTGGGGCGAGTGCCATGGCGTCAGCCTAGCTCACAGCAACCTCAAACTCCTGGGCTCAAGCGATCCTACTGTCTCAGCCTCCCGAGTAGCTGGGACTACAGGCATGCGCCACCATGCCCGGCTAATTTTTTCTATATATATTTTTAGCTGTCCAATTAA